>CM065589.1:249550828-249681773 GCA_033119425.1 Bufotes viridis
AATCAGTGACTGATTTCATCTTGCACAAAGGAACTGTTTTCTTGAGAGTATTCTTTCTTGTGCACACTGTGAAAGTACATACTTGGCATTGAAGATCTGGAGCAAATCTTTTTCAGATGCATAAATATTCAGATGTTCTGTACATAAGTAGTGGGCACTCATACACGCAAATGGGTTCATAGAGGTTCCCCAGAGCAATGGCGAGCAGGTAAGTGTGAATTTTTCGCTTACTTAGGCAGTCTGTAAGGATTGTGTAAAACTTCTTATTCTCAGACAACCCTTTTACCATGTACCTACTAGGGCTGCACGATATGGGAATTTTGTGCGATTGCGATTAGGGCCCTAAAAATTGCGATAACAATATGCGATGCTATATTTTAAGGGAATTGTGCTAGAGGTCTATCTGCTTGGATTTTCAAGGTAAAAGCACACACAAATTACTGATAATGCTGAAATGTAGTTACGCTGAACTCAAGAACTGAAATGCACAGTGTTTTTCAAAATAAAATACATATTTGCATTACTGCAAAAGTACAAAATACAAAACTTGCCATTTTCTTAATAGCACTGCACAGAACAGATAAATAAAATAGATATAAGAACATATATTCATTAAAATAACGACTTTCCACCAGCCCCTCCTCCCTCCCCGCACTGTAACTGGTGTATCAGCATAGCGGCCAGAGATACAGTGTCAGTGTCACGTAGAAAGTCAACCATCGCTTTATAAGACGCACTACCATTCCCCCCCACACACACTTTGGGGGGGAAAAAGTGTGTCTTATAAAGCGAAAAAATACGGCAATATAATTGCAGCATTTTTGGGTCAGCAAATTGCGATTGCGCAGTGGCGATTAATTGCGATTGCTTTCGCGATATATTGTGCAGGCCTAGTACCTACTCTTTCACATGACTTTAGAGAATAAGCTGGCAAATAAATTTGTATACATGAATCATATCACTATGCTGGTCATTATATGACTTGTGTCTGCTTTTTTTTTTTTTTTTAGTAGTATCCCCCCTGTGATCTCACTCCCTAATTTTCTGTTTTTCCTGAGATGGTGGTTGTGGTGAGTGGAGAGTAGCTATTACGATGTCAGGAAAATCTGCTTCTTAACGCTCTCACTCAGAAACAAATTAACAATATAGACATTATAGAGAAGTGCTGAGCAGTATTGATGTGAGTAAAGCATTTGGGTACAATATGACACATAAGCTGCTCGACCCTGTTTGATCCTCACTGTGCAGCTCATTCTTCCAACCCTCTTTTCTCTGTATACTTCTTTGGGAGCTTGTAATCTGATCCTTCAGAGGGTTGACAGTCTGTTTTGGTTTCTCAAGATGGATTCATCACAGAATTCAGAGTAGGGCTCTATATCGCAATATAATTTAAAGCATGTGCGATATACCAATATATTGTAATATATTATTTTCCTCTGTATGTATACAAATGACAAAACTTTTCAAGAAATGTTTAAGATTAAACTAACATATTGCTAATTGCTTTATGAAAACAATATTTTTATTTATCAGCTCCATGCCATTGCCATTTGCCATCATCCATGTCCCCCAGCCAGCACCATCAGCCCCATGCTATTGCCACCATCATGTCCCCCAGCCAGCACCATCAGCCCCATGCTATTGCCACCATCATCATGTCCCCCAGCCAGCACCATCAGCCCCATGCTATTGCCACCATCATGTCCCCCAGCCAGCGCCATCAGCCCCATGCCATTGCTATTTACCATCATCCATGTGTCCCAACCAGCTCCATCAGCCCAATGCCATTGCCACCATCATCATGTCCCCCAGCCAGCACCATCAGCCCCATGCCATTGCCACCATCATCATGTCCCCCAGCCAGCGCCATCAGCCCTATGCCATTGCCACCATCATCATGTTCCCCCAGCCACCGCCATCAGCCCCATGCCATTGCCATCATCCATCTTCCCCAGCCAGCACCATCAGCCCCATGCTGCCATTGCTATTTGCAATCATCCATGTCCCCCAGCCAGTGTTATCAGCCCCATGCCATAGCCATCCATTGCCCCACACCCCGGTAGATTCGGGCCCCTGCTAATATACTTACCTTTCCTGCAGGGTGGTCAGCTGGCTCATGGAGTCCGCAGCAGACGTATTGCGTCTCCTTCCCAGCATGCACTGGGAGCTGACGATGTGTGCACGCAAGGCGCCAGCCAGTGCAGCGCGGTGCAGAGTCAGGAGGCCACGGAGCAGTGAGTGAGAAACTTCTTCAATTCACTACAGTTCCTCTATCGCGATATGGTGATATAGACAAAATCTATATTGTTGCCCGAATTAATATCGTTCATATCGTTTTTATCGCCCACCCTTAATTCAGAGTGAATGTAAAGCTTATATTACACCTGCAGATTATGCAAGCAATTATTTGGAGGGAAGCGTTTCTGCCCCGCAATCGCCTGCTTGCTAGCTATATGACCTCACTGGTCCCCATACTGAGTGATTGTTTGATGGGAGAAGAGCGCTGATTACACAGCACGATCTGCCGCTGACAACTGAGGATTTTTAAGCCTGCTAAAATATTTCAATTCGTTCATCGGGTAATTGGCGGCGGGGCTTGGGGGTGGGCGGGGCTTCTTATCAATTTGGACCAGCATGGGCCTTACATTAATAGTAAGTAACCTCATCATGTGTACCTCACATTAATGGTTAACCCAATGTTGGCCATTATTTGATGAGGTGCTTGGGGCCACTTACTTTTAATGGGAGGTACATGGGGCGTACTAATGTAATAGCTCCATGTACCTTACATTAATAATAGGTGACCCCATCTTCTTAAATTATGGCTACTGGCAACATTGCAGGTAATGAGTCACATTAACCCCAAATCTTGCTAGCTGCCTGATGCATGTTTTTTGCCTGCCTTTATTTTGAGGCAGGCTGATAATCTTGCAGTGTGTGGGACGGGGTGTGGGCTGTGTACCTGCGCCTGCTGCTTTTCAGAGAAACTAATGGCTGGGGACTGGAGAACACAAGGAGGAGGAGGCTGCCCCTGCTGCCGGCTCAGCGGTAAACCCTCCCCCCTCCTTCCTCCTACTTTAATATTAGCCACACATTCATTGGTGGCAATGGCCGCTCATTTTATTGGGCTCTGCGGCGGCCGTGTTATGGAAGGGAGGGATTCCCTCCCTCCGTCCGTCCCTCCTTCTCCACTGACTCTGGCCACTATGTCTGATGTGCGCGTCGAGCGTGCATGCGCCCGGCGTCTCCGCTCCTCTTTCTTTTGCAGCCTGGCAAACTATCTTCCGCGGCCCGGCGGTTGGAGACCACTGCTGTATAGGATTAAGATCTGAGGACTGTGGAGGCTAGGGACAAAGGGAGAACGTTCCTGAAACCAGTCCATGACTGTATGACCATTTGAGCATTGTCCATTGTCCTGCTTAAAGTGTCCTTCTGTCATAAAAAGCTGCCATAAAGAGATGAACTTGGTCAGCCATAATGCTTATGCAAGCCTACTGTTAAAACGTTCATCGGGAGGTATCAGAGGACCCAGGGTGTGCCAAAAAGACATTCCCGAGCCACTACTCTACCTGCCTTAACTGCTCATACCTGACAGGAAGGGTTCATTAGTGACCCAGATTCTTACCCTCCCATCATCATTGTACAACAGTAATCTGGATTCATCTGACTAGACAGTGTTTTTGCACTCCTTAGTGATACAATTTTTGACTGTGTACCACCCATTCATCATAACGATTCTTGATATCCTCCTCTGACCTCTTTCGTTGACAAGTTATGTACATAGGATCCTCGTTTGCTACATGTTTTTCCTCAATTACCCCATTCTTGGTATACTGTCGACACCGTTGCATGAGAAAACCCCAGAATGTTGGTAGGTTTTAAAGTACTAGCCCCAACTTGTCAAGCTCTAGTTGTCGTACAGGGCAACTCCAAGTATGAAAGGGCAGGTGACTACTGTAATATAGTGGCCATTCAGTATGCTAGGAGCCAGGAATACGCAGGTTCTTAAACATTGATGGAACAAAATTCTAGACAAGACTGGGGAGACCAAGAATAGAAAAAAAAGGCAACATACTAAAAGTTTTAAAATTCTAAATAAAATAACTTTACTATATCAACTAAAAGTGGTTGTGCAGTGGAGTAATATTGATGACCTATCTTCAGGATAGGTCATCAATATTAGATCGGCGGTGGTCTTATACCTGGCACTTTTACAAGCTGTGCTTCCTCTTCAAAGTTTACCTGCATGTCGTCTTCTTTGTAGCGGCAGCGCAGTGTAATTACAACTTCTTCTTCCCCTATCCTGAGGATAGGTCATCAACATTACTCCTTCTGCACGTTTAATAAAGTATATTGTACATTACTGAAAAAATCTTGCATTCATAAAGATATGATGTATGGACTGTGACATTTTAGCATCTTTTCTTACAAACTATAATAACATGTTAGAATTTTATGGTCTTCATACTTTGTGTATATTGCTTATACCAAACATATATGAGAAGAGTATGACATAGGGCAGGGATGCTCAACCTGCGTCCCTCCAGCTGTTGCAAAACTACAACCCCCAGCATGCCTGGACAGCCTACAGGTATCAGCCTACAGCAGGGCATATTGGGAGTTGTAGTTTTACAACAGCTGGAGGGCCGCAGGTTGAGCATCCCTGACATAGGGCATGAGGTAAATATACTGCATGTTCTATATAGTTCTTACGGACTAGGAACACTGTTAAGGGCATGCACTGTTGAGCTCTTTTCATGCCTGTTCCCGCTCATGTTAATTAGATGAATATTCACATTCAAGCAAATGAACATGATGTCAGAGAGCTAACGGATGGGGTCAAATGACTGTCTTCCAGATCAGGGTACAGGGGTAGAAATGTAAGTGTAACTGTCGTTGTTTTTTTATTTGTAATGTGTAGGGGCAATGATGCTGACTATTTTTGTAATATACTTTAGATGCTGAAATCCTACATTTCTATTAGGAAAATAGCTCTAAAGTTGCCCATTTTGTGCCTCAGCAGCGCTCCCTGTCTTCTTTTCACTTTAAGGGGTTTTCAGGGATTTTACTACTGATGACCTATCCTCAGGATAGTTCATCAGTATCTGATCGGTGGGGTCCAACACCCGGGAACCCCACCGATCAGCTGTTTCAGAAGGCAGTGATGCTTGCAGTAGCGCTGCTGCCTTCTCCGTGCTTATCAAGTACAGCGCCGTACATTGTATAGCGGGTGTGCTTGGTATCGCGCTCAGCACCATTGAAGTGGATGGGGTTCAGTGCAATACCATGCACAGCTGCTATACAATGAACAGCGCTGTGCTTGGTAAGCACAGCCCTTATAGGAGCATCGGTGCTTTCTCAAACAGCTGATTGGTCGTACCGGGTGTCTGACCCCCACCGATCAAAAACCCCTTTAACAGTGGAGACTCGCTTCACACTGACTGCTGCTGCCTATATATATGGAGTGAGGGGAGCAGCAGTCAGTGTGGAGTCAGTTACTAATGCACAAAATGGGCACATGCGACAGCCATACACACGGAAGGAGTGCACTCAATAGCTTGAAAAAGGGCCGTTTAAAATATAGGCCCGAAACGTTGCTGTTTTGACTATGGCATTTTATACGTCTGAATGAAATAAAGATATGCGTATTAAAAAGAAACGTTGGTCTGCCATCTGAAATTGTTCTTCTGATAAATATATGATCCCACGGGTAGAGAGGGATCAGAAAGGGACATGCACCTAACAGAAGCCCTCTTCGGTTGATTAGTGCTGTGGCCAGAGTACATTCACAAAATGGGCCACGTTCGAGCTATTTTTCTAAGGCTACATGCACATGTACGTATGTGTTTTGCGGTCCGCAAATTGCGGATCTGCAAAAAAACCGAATGTCTGTATGTCCGTTTTTTTAAATAAATGGATCCGCATCCTATCCGCAAAAAAAAACACGGAATGATCACGGAAACAAAATACGTTCCTGTGCATGTAGCGTAATAGAAATGTACGATTTCAATCGTTAAAGTATTACAAACATGGTCAGTGTCCCTGCCCCTACGCATTACAAAAGAAATGACAGTTACACTTTAAATAAGTACAGTACATTAAAAAATGGTTTTACATTAGAGTAAGAGGCTATTGACGTTACCATATCCGTTTTGTTGTCTACGCATCGCGGATCCGCAAAATACGGATGCAGTCTTTGTGCATCTTGCACTTTTTGGGGGCCCAATTCATTTCAATGGGGCCACAAAAAAGGCGGCAGCACACTGCATGTTGTCAGCATCCTTATGTCCCTTCCACGTACATGTTCTTGGACATGTTCTGTCTTTTTGAAGAACAGACATACAAATGCGGAAAGCACACGGATGATCCATGTGCTTTCCGCATCCATTTGTCTGTTCCCCAAAAGATAGAACATGTCCTATTGTTGGCCCCAAAATGTGGACCTTGGATCCATTAAAGGCAATGGATCCACAAAAAAAACTGATGCAACAAAGACATCACACGGACGTCATCCGTATTTTGTGATTGTGTGCATTAGGCCTCAAAGGGGTTATCCAGTAATATATAATGATAACCTATCCTAGGATAGGTCATCATTATCAGATTGGCGGGGGATAGGTCATCAATATTTATTACTGGATAACCCCTTTGATAAGAGCTGGTTGCTGCATCCTGGAAAACACCTTTAGATATTGCACGTGTTAAATAAATGTGAAAATCACAAGAATTAAATTAGGGATTAGCGATGTTAATAATTTCCAGTTCCTCTATCCGAACTCTAAGGCTACTTTTACATCTGCACTTACTGTTCCGGTTTTGAGATCCAGCAAATGCAAGCAGTATTTTTGGGTGTGTCATGAGATACTGATCAAGACAGATCCGGCATGAAACACAATGTAAGTCAATAGTGCCGGATCCGTTTTCTCGGACACAAAAGAAAAGGGCTTGGTCATATTAGAGGCAATACGACCGTACCTGTTCATAACGGAAGTGCTTTTGCTGATCCCTAACCCTCATCTATAATCACAAATCCCTAAACATAAACTAATGCATTTGATTTTCTTTTTTTTTAGTTTATGGTGGAATTAGTGGGTGAAAATGTAAATCTAAGGCTGCCTGCGCACATTGCGGATTATTCATGGTATTTCCACCAAAAATCACAGCATAATACAGTACCAGCAAAGTATATGAGATTTCACATATATCATGTACACTTTGCTTTTTCGTTCCATGCAGAAATTGACCTACTGTTTGGATTTGCAGCATGTAAATGCCTGCTATTTCATACAGCAGAGACCTGGGGCTAATGTCTGCGACTGGTGAAAATGCAGATTGCAGACCTTTAACTCCTCAGATCCAGTGGTCCGCTTGCTGAGATCGGGGAAGCTGTTACACTGTAGTAATAGGCCGGAGCTTGTTTGAGGCTCTGATGACGATTCAAGGTATATCCCAATACAGGCCTGCAGGTGGTAGCACTGCATTGGGATATACCAATCTTTGTATATTGTAATGGATAAAATTCCGCTACTTTATTCAAATTGCAATTCAATGATTCCACCTAGGGTGATTAAAAAATTAAAAAGGTCTTGAAAAATAAAAAAAAATATATAAACGTTCCAATCACTCCCCTTTCCCCAAAAAATTAAAATATAGAAAAAGCATAGGCATCAGAAAAACAGAACAGAAAACAGAAAATTCAAAATGACCAATTTGGCATTTTTCATCACTTCACCTCCTCAAAACAATTGAATAAAAAGTGATCAAAAAGTTATACACACCCCAGTATGGTATCACAGATTGCCCCATAAAAAATCAGCACTCACACAACTCCATAGGCATAACTATAAAAAAAAGTTATGGGGGTCAGAATATGGCGATAAAAAGAAAAAGTTATTTTTTTCCAAAGTTTTTATTTTTTCAGTATTAAAACACAAGAAAAACTATACATATTTGGGATCTTTGTAATGATACAGACCCACAGAGTGAAGAACACAAGTTCATTTTTTTCCAGCTTCCCACTACATCCTGTGCAATATTAAATGGTTCTTTTAGAAATTGCAACTCACCCCACAAAAACAAGCCCTTATACGACTATGTGAACGATAAAAATAAAAAAGTTATGGCTACAAAAAGGCAGGGAGTAAAAAACAAAGACGCAGAAATTGAAAATTGCTCCGCCAGGAAGGGGTTAATGGGAAGCCCTGTTTACATAGTCTCAAGTAATGCCCATGTCACGTTACCCACGGGGTGTGCTGTAAGTAATAACCCCTTAGTAGTAGGAGACTTGTGGTTGTGTACTTGACATTGAGTAACCAGTTATTTATAGTGTTTCTTTGTGGCTCTATTTTTATCTTCTGCTCACTGCCATCCATATTGGTTGTGTAACTAGTGCAACATTCTTTGTAAGGTTAAACGCTTGGCCAGATAGAGCTGCGCCTGTGAGAGATCATATAAGCGGATATTTCTTAGGTAAATTAGCCTTTGTGAAAGTTAAATGCCTCAATATGACCGAAAAATCCGGAGCACTGGCTAGAAAACCATTGTTTACTGACTGCTTCTCCTTATATTAGCGTGACATTAGGTTGTACTTTGTGGTGTAGTGTTTTCACTTCTCTCAGCAGAGCAGGACCAGTCCCAGCAGTCAGGTAGAGAATGCTGCAGTATATGTGAAGCTACCGTATTAACTTTTTGTGGCGTTTTATATTAACCCCTTCCAGAGGTTTGAATTTGGGAGATTTGAATTTTTATATATGGTATATTTTTTTAAATATTTTAAAAAACTTTTTATTTCTTTTTTACACTTTTTTAGTAGTTCCCCTAGGGAACTTGAACAAGCAATTGTTAGATTGCTTCTCTCCTAGACACAATGCATTAGAATTAGAGTCTATGAGAATTTTGCTTTGTTCCTATGGGGCCCTGCTACAGGCAGGGTCTCCATAGGAACTTATGTGCGGCAGCTTCGGATCATTCAGGAGGACCGAGACTGCCGCATACACGATCCGGATCCCTCTAATCCTCTGGGTAGCCGTTGCATGGCTGAAAGCGTGCACTCCCTGTTTTTGACCTTCCACATGCCGTGGTCACATTTGACCAGGGCTGTGGAGTCGGAGGCAATTTTGGGTACCTGGAGTCGGCAAAAATTGAACCGACTCCAACTCCTACTAAATTTAAGTTGGAATACAAAAAAAAAAAAAAAAGTTTAAATGTCATAATTAGAGATGAGCGAACATTTAAAAAAAGTCTGTTGTTCGGGGTTCGGGTGGTGGTTAATTGCGCATCCCGTTATGGATTCCACAATAGCGCATATGGAATCCATAAGGGGCGGCTGCCACCAACCCGAACTGTCGAACAGCTGAAGGACCTGGCGTGACGTCACTGTCATGTGATCAGTGCAGGGGGCGTGGCTCAGCACGGGATCAAATCCCGTGCTGAGCCACGCCCCCTGCACTGATCACATGACAGTGACGTCACGCCAGGTCCTTCAGCTGTTCGACAGTTCGGGTTGGTGGCAGCCGCCCCTTATGGATTCCATATGCGCTATTGTGGAATCCATAACGGGATGCGCAATTAACCACCACCCGAACCCCGAACAACTGACTTTTTTTAAATGTTCGCTCATCTCTAGTCATAATTCACAAAACGTTATAATTACTAATTACTTCTCTACTGTAAGAATAAAGGCCAATGCATGCAGTGCGTCACGTTACCGCTAAACAAAGACGTTAAGTGACAGTGAATAAACATGCTTTTCATATGCTTCACTATATCGCACGCAACGCACAGTTAAGGAGCGGCAATACTTATACTTTCCATTGTGTTGTGTTCCGCTGTTACAGGACTGGAGACACTTGTATAAGTGAAGGGAATGGATAGTCAATAGTTCAAGACTGAAGCTGTAAACCATTTGAAAAACTGCTGTCATTCAGCTAAGGCTAAAAAACATGTAAACTCAGATTGTTAGCCTAAACTTTAAACATGACTATGGGATTCTACTAGGGAAATCATGTTTTAAAATAAATGCCCCTTCCCCTGCCCCTTCCTGGATCCTCCCACTGCTCTATCTTCAGCAGAAGATCAGCACACAAAGGAGAAGTCTTTTGCTTAAACTGTTCAATACAGTAGACTGTTGGCTTCCTATGCACTGGTTCTGTGGTAATGACATGTATGTTGCCTTTCTTTCCTTCAAGGAATGTATAAAATACATTTGCATATTAAATTATTATTATTACAATATCCACATCTCTTGGTCCAGGTGGAGAGTGTTTATGAAAATGTCTATCGCTCTGGAGGACCTGCTCTGTCTAGCATTCCAGAGAGAACCCATTGATTTGATGGGTGCTGTGTAATACTAGATTTCCCCTGTGGTGGCACTGCAGGGGAGTTGAAGACTTTCTGTCCGGAGCCTATAACATGATATAACTATAATAATCATTTTCTACGTAACTGGGGTGCACTTTAGAAATAAACCTAGGAGAATGTCTACAAATTGATGAAACACTGTAAAATGGTGAAAACCTCTCTAGTTTACGTGCCTGCTGTAAACATTTCAAAACCCAGAATCGTTACGTAATCCAAAGGTAATGTGCTTGCTGAGTTTGTGATCAGGAGAGTAACCAAGGCATTCTGAGTCAGTCTTCGTAATAGTTCCTGAGCAGGGCAGAAATGTTTTTGCTGCACTGGAGCAACGTACACCACCTTACCAAGAAGAGTGCCAGTCCTGGACCTTCTGTGATGGATATGTCTGGTCACAATGGATCTGACTCAGGTTTGAATTTACGCTCCTTGACTCTTCAGGAAAGGGAAAGGAGGTATAGATAGATACGTATTACCAAAACTGCTGCTTGCTGTCTGTTCTCTATCTCTGCCCTTTTCCCTCCCTGTTACTCAGCAACTTGCAGATCTACTTTCACACACTGCTGCTTATGGTTTCTTTTACTGTAGGTTTTCCGATACAAATATTTTAACCCCTTCCTGACGCAGAAGTTCAATTTGTTTTCATTTTTTTCTACCTGCCTTTCGGGAGCCATAACATTTTTAGTTATCTATACACATGGCAGTATGGGTGCTTGTTTTTTTTTTTTTTTTTTTTCCTGCAGGGCAGGTTGTACTTTCTAATATTACATAGGATGCAGTGGGGAGCTGGAAAAAGTTCTAACTGGGGTGGAATTCCAAAAAAGCGCAATTCTGCCATAGTTTTATGTTTTGGGTCAGTACGATTACAGCACGTTTTTATATTTTTCTTTGCATTGCAATATTTTGACCCTCATAACTTTTTAATGTTTTATGAAGCTGTGTAACGGCACATATTTTTCTCTGTTTTTCAGTAATACCATTCTGAGGTGTGCTTGACTTTTTCATCACTTTTTATTCAATCTGTTTTGGAGGTGAAGTGACTTTTTTTTTCAATTATGGCATTTTTTTATACCGGATATATATTATTATATTTTAGTAGTATGGACCTTTTCGGATGCGGCAATACTAATGATCTTTATTTTTTAATTTGTTAAATGGGAAAAGGGGGGGGTGGTGATTTGAATGTTTATCTCTTCGGGGGGGTTAGTCCCCGGGAGCACATTGCTCCCAGTAATTGACTGCTCAAGTGCTGTTGTCACATTTGACCTCATCGTCTGTTAAAATGTCTGTGATTGCGTTATCCCCTCTGCCACCGAGTGTGTGCTGTGTAATACCTCCAGAGCAGCTCCACACTTAAAGACCTGACATGTTTTGTAGATGTCCAGAACGGGTTAATTGTGCTCTGTATTGTGTTTTTCATGCAGCAGTCTAAGAGTATGTCCACACATTATAGGTATCTCTCAAGAAAGAGAAGCATCTTGTAAGCACCACCTATGGGCAATGGCTCCCTATGAACCTAGAACCAACTTTCCAAAAAACCTTGAGATTTGAGTGCATCACGCTGATCCAGCGACAGTTTTACTCCATACAGATGAAGGGCAAGCATCCCAAAACAGCTGTCTGCAGATGGATATCTGGCTTGGCTATATTCCCTTGTCAAATCCCAAGGGTTATTGCTTAGGCTACATTCACACTAGTGTTTTTGCTGGATCCGGCAGGGCTCAGAAAAAACATTCCGTTACTGATAATACTACCGTCTGCATCCGTTATGAACGGATCCGGTTGTATTTAACATACCCAAGACGGATCCGTTATGAACTCCATTGACTTGCGTTGTTGGTCATGACGGATCCGTCTTGCTCCACATCCCATGACGGAAAGAAAACCGCAGCTTGCTGCGGTTTGCTCTCCGATATGGGAACTCAACCAAACGGAACGGAATGCTTTTTGGAGGACTCCGTTCTGTTCAGTTCCGTTTTGTCCCCATTGACAATTAATGGGGACAAAACGGAAGCGTTTTTCTCCTGTATTAAGATCCTATGACGGATCTCAATACCGGAAAATAGAAACGCTAGTGTGAAAGTAGCCTTAGTTGGATCTTGACTCATAGCGAGCCTCTTCTAATAGGTGATGATGGCAAGATGGTTCTTTTTTTGGAAGATACCTAGTGGCATTTTACACATCTGAAAAAAACGGCTTGTTTTTGGTGCCGAATCTGTGTCAGAAATCAGAGGCTCGACCTAGGATTTCTACCATGACTTTGTTGTTTGATTGGCGCATGTTGGTATTCCCGTTTTCAAGATCGCATTCATTAGAAAGTTTTATGCTTACTCCCAGGTGATGAGTCTGCTTTTGGTCCTGGGATTTCCACATACGGTAGGTGCTTGGCACAGTAGAAGGTTGAGCTCTGCTAGACATAAGGTGCTGGATCTGTAATCTGTTTTGCACATGGGTGTCCATTACATGTCTGGGACAGATTTTTTTTTTTTTTAAAGCAATAATTGGCAAATGTCAGCGTGGCTGTTGCCCTGTTCAGTATTGGATCAAGGCAGGAAAATCATGCAGTTAGACTTTGATCAAGAACTGTTGACAGTGTGGTTTGTTCCTTGCAGGGCTAAATCATAAAATCTCTGTTGCTATATTGCGTATAATTGTGGAAAGACTTTTCCATCTGAGGCTAAACTCTGGCCTGTGTCTGTTTAGAATAAAGCAGGCTTGACATAATATTTTTTTTATAGATGGGCAGATATCTGACTGATGTTCTGTAGATGGCTGATGAGAAAATCTGGACGTATGATTTTAATGTTTTCCAGCATGCAACATAACATACATTTCTGTTACAGCGCCCAGCAATCAGTGGCCATATGTGGGGCACATTTGCACAGGAGACTTGGGAACTCGGTGGTCAAATCTCCAGTGATCATACATTTATCATCTGTACTTTGGATAGATGATAAGTAGGGTTGGGCGAACCTGTATTTTAAGTTCGGCGTCTAAAGTTCGGGTTATCTTAGAATCCTGTTATGGATTCCGCTACCTCGGACCATAACGGAATTCAGGATCCATAAGGAGATTCTTCGATGAACCCGAACCTTGGATGCCGAACTTAAAATAAGTTCAACACTAAGGACCTGGAGTGACGTCACCGTCATGTGATCAGTGCAGGGGGCGTGGCTTAGTACTGGATTGGATAGGATGTGGTAAAGGGCCTGATATAATGATCATGTGACATGAGGGGCGGAGCTCCTGTGCTCTGTGTGGAGGAGAAGGAAGTAGAGCATGAAGGACGGTTGCGCGAACTTGTTTATTAAGTTTGGCGTTCGGGTTCATCAAAGAATCCCCTTATGGATTCCAAATTCCTTTGCGGTCCTTGGAAACGGAATCCATAACGGGATTCTAAGATAACCCGAACCCGAACTTTAGACGCCGAACTTAAAATACAAGTTCGCTCAACCCTAGAGATAAGGTTTGTGGGCCAAACACTTAGACAATATTTAATAATGATATAATGTAGACCATTATCCTTTCAGTAAAAGGTAACTTATGTATTGATGGTAAAGAAGCACCCTGGAAATATTATAATGGTAACTCACCTGTAATATTATTGTATATTCAATAAGTTTTTATTGGGTTATAATATTATATACAGTGAATTTCCTACTTTTAGAGGAGCACAGAGCAAATAGATGTTGCATACTAAACTTGTAATGCCTTAAAGGGGTTATCCCATGATTAATGTAAAAAATGAAAATCCGACATCATATAGTACATGACAGCCCTGAACCAGTCCTGTACCTCACATGGATCCAGAAATCTCGCCATTCGTTGCTTCAAATCCTCTGCTAGATTTATATCAAGGTGAAAGCTCAATGGGAGTGTCTTTTCTGCTTCAGCTAAGGGGGCGTGTCTCAGGTCTCCCTATCAAAGCTCAGGAGGCGTGTCTCAGCTCTCCCTATCGCTAAGGGGGCGTGTCTCAGCTCTCCCTATCACAGCTCAGGAGGCGTGTCTCAGCTCTCCCTATCACAGCTAAGGGGGCATGTCTCAGCTCTCCCTATCACAGCTCAGGGTGTGTGTCTCAGCTCTCCCTATCACAGCTCAGGAGGCATGTCTCAGCTCTCCCTATCAAAGCTCAGGAGGCGTGTCTCAGCTCTCCCTATCACAGATTAGGAGGTGTGTCTCAGCTCTCCCTATCACAGCTCAGGAGGCGTGTCTCAGCTCTCCCTATCAAAGCTCAGGAGGCGTGTCTGAGGTCTCCCTATCACAGCTAAGGGGGCATGTCTCAGCTCTCCCTATCACAGCTCAGGAGGCAGCTGAAGAATGACACTGAGCATGTGCAACCACCTCAGTATGCAGGTCAAAGAAATAAAAAAAAAAGAAAAAGTGGAGTGGCGCTATACAGTTACATTTAATTGAATAACTCGATGGCTATGCTAAATTTTTAATTGTGTCCAATTACAAAAGTATTCAGATTCAGATGCTGGTTTGAAAACTGTAGAATATTTTTCGTGGGACAACCCCTTTAAGAAATTCCCCCAAAGTAAGAACCTGTGCAGACCTCCAGTGCCTAGCGATAACTAATCTAATGGTAAGAAATATATGGCTAAACAGAATCCTATACATGGGCGGTATTTGTCCTATATTCAGCAAAATGTAATGGCAGGTCAGGCTGTATGTAAAAGGTGAGAGCCATACCCAAAAATTCTTCCGGAATAGGATGACTCGGTGCATAACCACCACATATAAAAAATGCATCCTTCCCCTCTGCAATTCCAACCCTTTTATTTGGACAGGTGGAATCCTATGGCTGTTTGCTTATGGCAAATGGTTATACATCAGAATATAATATTAGTCTATTTAGTAAGCCAGACACATCACGTCACTGTTATATGCAACATATCATGTATTGCTTAATTGTGTCCCAAGACTTTGACCCACAAAAAGAATGTAACTGATTTTGTAAGATGGACATGGAACTGACCTTTGAAATAGTCAGATACTGCTTCATTACTCTTCCTAGGTCACATTGCCATCTTTCCTTATAGCTTTTATTTAATCTTGGATTAGATGTTAATGGAATACGTTGCCGCATTTTACATTATTCTTTCCATTTTTACATTACGTAAGAAAAGAGTAAAAAGCTTTTAACTTACATTAATTTAACTGCGGTTGAATCAGATGTCTCCAAAAATATTTGCATATATTGTTACGAAAGAGGAGCTGCCGCCTCTGCTGACCTTTCTGTTTTATTAATTACTTGTATTCCATATGAAATAAAAATTCTGGAGCACTTTCCCTTAGAACTCGGCATTATGCTGTTACTCTGTAATTCTTCCTGGAAATGTTTAAATAAATTGAAAGATGAGCACTCCACTTGTCAATGGGCTGGGTCTAGAGATTTGTTTCAGTCCGATTGGTCTGAGCCGGCCTTGCGATTCTTTTCATGTATGAATCAATGGTACTTGAATCGTAAGGACTTGGAATGCCGGAAAAGTCTCTCCCACTGAGATGATGTGTCCCTTACGAAGAGAGATTAAAAGAATTAAATTTTTTGAGAAGAGACGTCTAAGGAGAGACATGATTAACCTATACAAATATATAAATTGGCCATACAAATGCCCTCAAAAGACAAGGGGGCACTGCCTCCGACTGGAGAAGAAAAATTTCAGTCTCCAGAAGCGTCAAAACTTCTTTACTGTTAGAACTGTGAATCTGTGGAATAGACTTCCTCAGGACATGGTCACAGAAGGAACAGTGGACAGTTTTAAAAAGGGTTTAGATGAATTTTTAAAAGTAAATTACATTAATGCTTATGAAAACGTGTAGAAATCTGAGTCTCACCTCCTATTGGGATTCACATCCTCGCCTATGGACTTATGTCTTTTTTTTCAACCGTATTAACTATGTGACCATTCATCTGAGTGGCTTGACATCAGTTACTACAATACGATAATTTGCATGCTATGTGTACAGACATAAAACTTATTTTACATAATGTAGTTACTGATAATACAGATGAGGACGTGTTTACATGTTTCAGAAATGATAGTATAAGCCAGTGGTGTTTATTTAGGGATTGGAAATTGGACTTGCTCCACACATCTATGATGCCCGCCTAGGACCAGAACGGGCACCATAGCTGGCAGCTGCCTGCTGTTTTACACAGCAGACACCTGGAAGCAGCATCAATGATTGGTGATAAACGCCGATCATTGACATTTAACCTCTCAGATGCAGTGGTCAATTTAGACTACAGCATCTGAGCTTTCTCCAGAAGTGCTGTGCTTTTGGGACCAAACGGCTTCCCCACACCATTTAGTTGCTATGGCAGCTTTGGCCCTTCTGAAGGCTATGAGGCCTGCCATAGCAAAGTTCCTATGGCCATTTCACCGTATGTTTGTTTTTTGTTCCTTCACCTCCCCAGAAAAATTTAATAAAAAGGAATCAGTCATACACACTCCAAAATGGTATCAATAAAAACTACAGATCACCCCACAGAAAATGAGCCTTCACCTAGCTCCGTAGACTTAAATATAAAAAAGTTATGAGGGGCAGAATATGACAGTGCAAAGAAAAAATTTCATTTATCAAACTGGTGTAAAGTAGATCTGGTTTATTTTCCCCTAGCAACGAATCAGATTCCACTTTTCATTTTTGACAGTTCCTTTGAAAGGTGGAATGAAAGGCGGAATCTGGTTGCTAGGGGCAACTAAGCCAGTTCTACTTTACACCAGTTTTTTACTATAAAACTGTAGTATCTCTAGAATTGTTCTGACCTGCAGACTGAAGTTAACAGATCAGTTCTACAGCATAGGGAACCAATAAAATTATCATGGAATTGTGTTTTGTTTTTTTCCAATTCTTTCCCATTTGGAATTTTTATTTCAGCGTCCCACTACATCTTATGCAATATTAAAGTGTGCAATTAGAAAGTACAACTTGTCCTGCAAGTAATAGGCTCTCATACAATTATGTGAATGGAAAAATAATAAAGTTATGGCTGTGGGAAGGCCAGGAGTAAAAAACAAATTGGAAAATTGCTGGGATTAGGGTACTTTCTCACTTGCGGCAGGACGGACCTGGCAGGCTATTCAGCCTGCCGGATCCGTCCTGCCGCAAGTGCCCGTGCACTGGCGTGCTGCCGGCACGGCAAAGAACGCCGGACTAATAAGTCGGACATGCAGGACTTTTAGTCCGGCGATCTCCGGCCGTAGCTCCGCCCCCCGCCCCATTATAGTCAATGGGGATGGAGCAGCAGCACAGCAGTGCAGGGGCACTTGCGGCAGGACGGATCCGGCAGGCTGAATAGCCTGCCAGATCCGTCCTGCCGCAAGTGTGAAAGTACCCTTAAAGAGGATCTGTCACCTCTCCTGACATGTCTGTTTTACTAAATAATTTTATTCCACATAAAAAGACAATTCTGGAACATCTTTTATTAAAACATCCTGTTGTGCAATTGCATTATTATTCCTTCTTTAGGTTTATGAATGAATTGCCAATTGGGTTTTACCAGGTTGGAGGGTGTCCCCACATAGTTTGCCACTGGTAGCCCTCATTGGATAGTGTTAGACTGAAGGGACTTCCCTCCTCTTTTTCCTTATCCTGTGGATCTGGGATAAGGGTTTGTGTAGGGGCAACCCCATTAATGTTTTTTTTCCAGGTTTTTAGCAAAAGTTTTAAATTGTGATGTTGCAAATTGCTTTTTCAAATTTCAGACTTAGATGTACATTTGGAATAAAGAAATGGCGTTTGTTATTTACTGCTTTTTTTATGTTTATGGAAAACCTTCGTTCACTGAACCCGCTCTTAACAAGTTCATCGGTGTAATTGCTTCTTTGTTTGTCTTTGTCTGCGTTGCTGTCCAAGTGTGCCCAAGGGTGAGTTAAAGTTGGCAGGTGATGTTTATAGAGGCACCATTACAAATAAGATAAACTGACCTAATAGGGTATATTTTATTTAGGCCTCTTTCAGATGGGCGTTGTGGGTGAGGGGCGGATGCGATGCAGGCGCATCGCTGGAAACCTGCGCGAATCGGGACGCAATTTCAGTCAGTTTTGACTGCGATTTCATTCTGTTTTTCAGTTTCTTTCCGCGTGAGTGCAATGCGTTTTGCACGTGCGTGAGAAAAAACTGAATGTGGTACCCAGACCCAAACTTCTTCAATGAGGTTTGGGTTAGGTGTTGTGCAGATTTTATTATTTTCCCTTCGTCTTCTTTCAGGACCTGCAAAAGGACCTTTGATGACGTAATCGCGCTCAACACGTGGTGAGCACGATTATCCTTAGGATAGGTCATCAATATCATATGGGCAGGGGTCCGACAGCTGGCACCCCCGACAAACAGCTGTTTGAAGAGACGGCGCGCGCTTGCCAGCGCTGCCTCCTCTTCATTGTTTACCTGCTCGCCGTCGAGTCTGCAGAGGTGAACAGGTGTAATTAAACCCGATCCATCCCATTCATTTCAATAGGACAGCTCGTTCCTAGAGTGATCCGTCCCATTGAAATGAATGGGACGGCTTGGTTGTAATTACTCGTGATGGCGAGCAGGTAAACAATGAAGAGGAGGCAGCGCTGGCGCGGCGCTATCCTTCTCTTCAAACAGCTGATTGGTGGGAGTGCTGGCTGTCGGACCCCGCCGATATGATGACCTAAGGATAGGTCATCGATAAATATAACTTGGACAACCCCTTTAAGGGCTGTATCACACGAGCGAGTCCATTGTGGGAATTGCACTCCGTGTGTGAGCCCGATCCTCCGTTCTGGACTTACAGGAGCGCATATGATGATTTATAATTTTATGTGCCTCTGCTTGACCTTACTTCTACCGGATCATAGTGACATAAAGCTGTTCGTATGATCCTGTAGAAGTCAAGCAGAGGCACATAGCATTATAAATCATGATAATACCGTGCGCTCCTGCATGTGTAGGACAGAGGCTCACGCTCACACATGGAGCGTGATTCCTGTAATGGACTCGCTCGTATGAAACAGCCCTACCTCACTATATTATAAGGAATATCATTACACAGAATATATAGAAGGTGATATATAATTATAGGGGACCGAACCAATCAATACTTAATTAAGTCAAATAGATTTACTGGAGGCGTGTTCATAAATTTGATAAAATATGGTTTCTATGGTATGTGGAATATCATAGTAATCCATACCGAGGCATACAATTTAAAAATGTATTTTTTAATACTTTGGACACTTGGAACAGAACGTACATGTTTACATTTACATGGGAGCAACTTTATAGGGTTTAAATAGTGCACATTTGTGCATAGGCTGTGAATATTGCAACTCAACCCCATGAATGGGACAAAGCTGCAAGGCTGAGCACAGCCTCTACTATATGTATATTGTGCTGCGTCTACTGAGCAGTGTAAGCCAGGCATGCTCAACCTGCGGCCCTCCAGCTGTTGCAAAACTACAACTCCCATCATTCCCGGACAGTCTACAGCTATGAGCCTACAGAAGGGCATGATGGGAGTTGTAGTTTTACAACAGCTGGAGGGCCGCAGGTTGAGCATCCCTGGTGTAAGCAATGAAGAGGCCACCATTCAGCTGTATGAAGACAACGCAGCTGTCTTACCAGCGATGTGTTCTCTTCACTCTACCTGATCGCTGTTTTAGGCCTCATGCACACGAACGTATTTTGGGTCCGCGTCCGAGCCGCATATTTTGCGGCTCGGGCGCGGACCCTTTCACTTCAATGGGGCCACAAAAGATGCGTCCAGCACTCTGTCTGCTGTCCGTGTTCTGTGCTCCGTTCCGTGGCCCCGCAAAAAAAAAATATAGCATGTCCTATTCTTGTCCGTTTTGCTGACCGCAAAACACCTATGGTCGTGTGCATGAGGCCTTTGTTGCAGTCGCGAGCAGTGTAATTACAGCTCTTCCATCCCATTCACTTTAGTAGGATGGTATTCACTTGAATAGGAAGGCGCTGTCCCATTGAAGTGAATGGGATGGAGGAGCTGTAATTACACCTGCTCATCGTTGCAGTGTCGACCACGAGCAGGTAAACAGTGAGGAGAACACATCATTTATACGTACACCCCATTCTCTTTATACAGCTGATTGGTAGGGGTGTCGGCAGTTAGACTCAGGAGAGTTCATCAATATAGGATAAGCGGACAACTCCTTTAACAGTCTAAGGCTACATGCACACGACCGTTGCCTGCCTCCGCGTCCACTCCTCCTGCAAATTTTGCGTCCGTCAAAAAAAACGGATGACGGACCGTTTTTTTTGACGGATCCGATTTTTATGGCAGATCCATTGTAAAAATGCCTATCTTTGTCCGCAAACGTGAAAAAAATAGGACATGCACTATTTTTTTGACGGAATGAAAACACGGATGCGGAACAAAAACGGTTGACCATCCGCATTTTTTGACGGACCCATTGAAATGAATGGGGAAGCATCCTATCCGTGAAAAAAAACGGAACGGACGCGGAAACAAACAACGGTCGTGTGCATGGGGCCTAAGGGTGCATTCCCATCACCGTTTAGATTTCCGTTTTTCTGTTCCATCAGAAGAAAAAGAGAGAGAGAGTAAAAAAAACAGGATCCTGTAAAAAACGGATCCTGTTGCATCAGCTGTCATCCGTTTGAGCCATTTCCGCCTGAGATTGTGTTTTTTTTTTTTTTTAGGGTACTTTCACACTTGCGTCACTGGAACTGCCTGCCGGATCCGGCAGTCTATATACAAACAGATGCCATTTTTGCATTGCCATGTTCTGATCCGCATAATTTTTTTAATATTTACATCTACGGAGCTGTGTGAGGGGTCATTTTTTGTGCGTCAGTCTGTAGTTTTCATTGATACTATTTTGGGTTATGTATGGGGAGATGAAGCTGTTATTTTGATATTTTTTTTTTTTCAGTTTTGCTGTTCACCATATATGGTAACTACTTTTTTGTTTTAATAGTTCTGACATTTTGGGACACTGCAATACTAATGATCTTTATTTTATTTTATTTTTTTATTGTTTATTTGTAAAATGGGGACAGGGAGTGATTTAAATTGTTTTGCATTTTTTTTAAATATTTTTAAAAGCTATTTTTTTTTCTTTAGCTTTATTTTTAGTCACAGGCAAGAACTGATAGGCACTTTGCTATGGCAGACTTCGGAGCATTCAGAAAGACCAGGCTGCCATACCAACCAAACGGCTCCCGTGCTCTCATCGTCAGAGAGCCATTCCGTCTCCAGGAGGGCGCCCGTTAAATTATCACAGTATTTGAGGACTTAAAAGTTCATGATCAAAGACAACTCTGCTGTGTAAATCTGCCTGCGGCTATGCCACTGCTCAGCTCCTGATTAGGCACCATATTTAAAGACCCCACATCCGCTGTTCATGTACTGTCAGGAAAGGGTTTCAGGGTATTCCAGTTATTTTGTGGTCCTACCGCTCGTCCTCCAACGATCATGAGAAAGGGCATAACCCCCCCATCCCCCCCAAAAAAAAAAAAAATGAACAGAGCGGCAAGTTGGACATGTGCACTGCCGATTCAGTCCTCTCTGTGGGATTGCTGGAATCGGCCAGGTGCTGTATTTTCCTATTCCGTGTCCCATAGAGATGAATAGCGCTATAGTGCACATGCTTGACCTGACATTCATTTCTCAGCGTCACACCGGTCAGATCACCACCGATCTAATAGTAATTCCCTATACTGTAGATAGGGGATAGCTTGAAATAACAGGAATACACCTTTAAGACTTTGTTCTCATGAAATAAAGATGAAAGAATACAAATATTGGTCTTGGTGAAAAAAAAGTCTGTGCAGGTTAATGTTTTTCTGCTTTATCACCCTGGAATCACTATATGGCTGCTCTCCAGCTAACAAATAACATTGCTGTAGTGAAAAACTAAATTAAGGTAACTACTGATAAGGAGACCTGCTTTTTGTCCAATACCAGAAGCAAAGGGACCTTTAGACTGAGACCAGCAACAGCGCCTCAACAAAGGTACATTTTTATTGCTATCTAAAATATATTGTCTGCACTTGTGAGCAGGTGGCACAACATGGCTGAGTGTGCATGTTTGTTTGAATGGGGAGAAGGGTAGAAAAAGGCTGGATTCACACATCTCCTCTCTCTTGCAGAATTTTGGTTGCAGAATTTCGGCACAGATTTTGCAACCAATAACAGTACAATGTACATGAAGGGGATTTTTTACCAACCTCATTCACTCACAGCGTTAATAAACTGCATCACTTTGTAGGCATGCTGCACATTTATAGATCAACAGCATGTCCTATCTGTTGCAAAAATGCCGCAGATTTACAATATGGATTTTATGTGTTTATGGTTTCCATGGCTAGTTCCACACCAAAATCTAGAACACATGCAGATTTCAGGGCAGAATTTTAGGTTGTTTCAACAGCATAATTATTATGCTGAACCTAGCCTTAGCCTTTTGCAGACCTCTGTGACAATAGCTTTTCTCCCGAGAAAAAAAAGAAAGAATTGGGCATGTTAAAATCCATCATATCGGATCCCACATTGGCCAGTTTTACACAAGCGAGTTAACTACCAGAAACATGCTCCGCGTGGGAGTGTGATTTCCCATCCTGGTCACTCCTCTTGTAACGGAACCTCCCTGCATTATGATGATTTATATTGCTGTGTGTCCCTGCCCGACCTTTGCTGTAATAATTTGTACTGATGGCACTATTTCTGTACAATTCATTACAGATGATGTTGAACAGGTACACAGCATGCTGAAACATTATAATACCGTGAGGTCCCGATGCAAGAGCAGAGACCGGGTTGGGAAATCACGCTCCCACACAGAGCTTGTCTGAAATTTGCCTTTCCCAAGGACAGTCACAGTTACATAACTTCTCTCCCACGAGCTAAGAAAATCAAGCCAAAAAATGTGCTTGCATCTGCTCTACACCTCCAATTCTTGAGAGCCAACGTGGGATGCTGCACGACAGTGTGCCCTCTAATTTTGAAAGTGTTCCTGACTCAGACATGACGTCCAAAACGCAGAATTTCCGTAGGGAGCCCTCACTAGACGGTCAAGTGAATACATTTGCAATGAAAATAGTTTGCAGCTTAGTTCTCATTTTTGTTTTTTTGCTCAAAAGTCCCCAAATAACTTTATTTTATCAAAATTAAATCAATGGAAATAAATTACCTGTGCTTCAGCCTAGCAAAATCCTTGGTCATTAAAATATCCATACTCTATGAACGAAGTGGAACTGAGAAGCAAAGCGAATACATAATAGGCACATAGTTTCATGTGAAAACCGTATCAAAATGTTTTTTGTACAAAGCTCCTGTGTCCTCCAGAATGATAAAGCTGATCCGAAATCAGTGTTCTCCAGGATGACAAAGCTGCTGCTTCATGGTTACAAGCTACAAACAAAAAGGGGGCAGATTTATCATAGCCCGGCTGTGATAACCAGGTGCGCTGCTAGATGCTGTGCCTGATTTTATGATGAGGTATACGCCTTGTCATAAATTGTAGGCGCAACATCCAGCTGTCCGTGTGCATGAACTAGTGTAGAAGATAATAAAGATGATAAAAACTGGCATAGAAGAAGATAAGCCCCTAGCCCCATCCTCGCAACG
Organism: Bufotes viridis; assembly: GCA_033119425.1. NCBI lineage: Eukaryota > Metazoa > Chordata > Amphibia > Anura > Bufonidae > Bufotes > Bufotes viridis. The sequence goes on from CM065589.1 coordinate 249,574,764, forward strand.
CCCTCTTTTCGGGAAAGTGTCGAGGCAGGCAGAGTATCCCCACTTTTTTGAGAATTTTTTTGCGCAAGTGCAATTGAAAAAGCTGCAAACACGCAGTTTGCTACTTTTTCCCACCACAAAAGTGGCATATCTGTATGATAAATGTGGCCCCTTGTGTGTAGTCTGCTCAGATTTCAGTGCTGTTTTTTCTCACCGAAAATACTCCTTGCACAGCCATGAGAGATTGAGAAAGTGGAAGAAACCCGACTCTATAAGGCCATGTACTGTGCTCATGAAACACGTTTTCTCTTCTTTTAATAATGCCACACAGTGCCCCTATCAACCATGTACCAATAGTTCTTCTATTAATAATGCTGCCACAGTACCCTAATTTATGGTGCCTCCATTATGGGCAGTCTGTCTCTCCATACCACATAATACGTTTCACCATTTCTATCTCCCTTCCTCCCTGTGTGTAAAGAACGTGGCTGTGCCCTCCTATTCCTACCTGTACTCACATTGTAGTAGATGTCAACACCTTCTGGATGTACACATGGAAGAACATGCAATAAGTTATCTCGGTGAATACGAAAACAACATTTTCAGAGAAAATTAAACTTACCACTTTTTAATGTCATCCCCCTTGACTTCAATACCCGTATTCCACTTTGCCTCAAGTGATCGGATACCCCCAGAATAAAAGGAGACTTCTTATTGATGCAAGAACCCTGTAACTGCCTCTTTGACTGCATCATCTTCAGGAAATCATTGCCCACACAGAATTTTCTTCAGGTTCCAAAAGAGAAAGTAATTGCTTGGAGCCAGGTCTGGACTGTAGGGTGGATAGTTAAGTTCCATGAAGCCACATTCCCCGATGGCAGCTTGCGATTTGCGAGACTTGTGAGCTGGCGCATTGTCTTGAAGCAACAACACACCTGCCGACAACTTCCCACTGTGTTTCTCTTTGAGTGCCTTCCAGGGTAACCTGTAACCGGCGCCTTTCTCCCTGCTGGGCCCGCAAGTGCTGACAGACCCTAACCCTGTACCATAAGGAGTCGTTCTGGCCTTGCACCGGACAGAGGACCAGGAGTCTTAAAACCAGACTGTCCAGCCTAACTGCACAGGCCCCATGACACGGCTGCGTGAGCCGGATTTGGCCCGCGGGCCGTAGGTTGGGCATCACTGGTTTAGATCATCCCAAGGAAAGGGATGACTGCTATGCTATGTAATGTTTCACAGGACTTGTTTCGCCTACCACATTGTTCCCTATGCTGTCATAAAACCCCGTAAACCTTACCTCACCTTTCCATGTTAGGCAGAACGAGACATGTGATATTGCATTGCAAGCAATATGTCATTGTGGATTGCTGCCCTAAAATAATCTAAAGTTGATCATAATGAACGATTTTATTCAAAATGAATGTTCGTCTGTTGAAATTTTAAAAGTGATTGACCATTTTAGCCAACCAACGACAGACCATAATCATCCGAAAGTAAGTTGACCAAGTAATATTTTCATCCGAATGATATTTCTTTCAGTGAAAGATCGTTTGTGAATGAAAGATCTTTCTTTGAAAGATCATTTCCATTGAACATGTATGGCCAGTTTGAACAACTGTAACGGCCAATATGGACTTAAAGGGGTTTTGCCACTCCAGCAAATAGTATTTACTATGCAGAGAACATTTCCATGGTTACGACCACCCTGCAGTCCAGCAGCAGTGGCTGTGCCTGTACACTATAGAAAAATTTTATGGTGGCCGTTATGGCACATAACAGGTAGCATTTAGTGTTAGGTTCCTGTCTTATAGAGATCGCCTTAACGTTTCGCATATGGGCCCAAATAATTTTGTACAAAATGTATTTGCCAAGAATCTCAATTTTGCAAAATAAGCGTAGCAATAGCATCAGAATGTTTTCTATAATTATGGCATTATTGTACTTTATTTATGTTTGCTGAGTGCTGCTGCATTGTCTCTTTTTCACCTTAAAAGATAACCATAAACAGTTCTTTGGACTTTTTTTTTTTTTTTGCCCTCCAAGGCTAGTTTTACACTAGTGGCAGGACGGATCCGACAGGCTGTTCACCCGACGGAACAGCCTGTCGGATCCGTCCTACCGCTCCGGCCCCATTGACTAGGAGTTCCGGCGGAGGCACGGCGAGAGGCTGCTGGAATAAATGTCGGACAGCCTGTCGGATCCGTCCTGCCGCTAGTGTGAAAGTAGCCTAATCCTATGACTTCCACACTTAAAAGGTGGTCGTTCTAGGCTGACACATTCTAGGGAAGCTTTGATCTGATCATTTGCAAAGTAAATTGATATTATTGCATGCATCTGTTTATTGCTGTAATTTTCCATGCACTAGTGAGCAAATACATGTAGTTTTCCACCTTTAAGAAATTCTCTATGTACAAATTCATTGCCAAGACTATGAATGTAGAGACTCCTGACGAAGAGGCCCAAGTAGCCTCGAAAACAATTTTGTCACCATCTTTTCAGTTGGCCATTTAAAGGTATCAGCCACTGAGGAATCTCAATCCTTTTTCATTTTGTGTTGCCTCAAAGTGGTTTCTGACTGAGTTGGGCTATAATACTTGCTTTGGGCCGTACATTTGTGTTGCTCTCAATGTTATAATCAGTGAGCATGGTGACTTTAATAACAAGCATTTTATAATTCTTACAGATGTTTGGTTTGCAACTAATAGAATAAAATGTAGTATTTTACATATATTCAAATCTTTATTTAATTTGAAAATACTGTAAGATGAAATTACATGGAAGATGATAAATGCGATCAACAACGGGCCCAGTTTGGCCCAGGTATTAAAAACCCCTTTGTATGCCATTAGTGAAGTGGAACGTTTGTCCTATCTGGGCAGGTACTTTCCATAATCGTGCCAGGTCAGAGGGGGTTTTGAGCTATTTGACATCCCAACTTTTTGTTATGATGGTTAATGAGTTCAGAATGAAGAATTGGATGTACTAATAATATGCTTTAAGGTTCGGCATCCCAAAACCCCCTTTATGTTTAGGTAGTACCAGTATATGGTAGGCCAGGCGAAGTCTGGCTTGCTTCCAAACAAAGGAGGAGAATAAATAGCCTGTGGACGGCTAGTAGGTACGACTCTGGCAAAGCTATGGGGAGGGTCTGTAACAAGTAGAGTAGTTTAGGAAGGATGTATGTTTTTATGAAATTTTTCCTGCCTTGCCAAGACACATAAGGGATTCTTAGGTCATTTAATTGTTGCTTGATGGTAGATAAGATTGAGGTGTAATTCAGCTGAAAGGACAGGTTCGGACCATTGAAAGGGAAAGGTCTCAGCTAAGTATGAAACAACGTTTGCGGGAACTTTAATGCCTAAAGCCGTACATTTAGAGAGATTTATCTTAAAGAGGACCTTTCAGCAAAAAAATATTCATGGGATACTTATACCATCTTGTAGGGCTGCTGCCGCTGATGTCCGCACATAGGTTTTTTTTTTCAAACGCCCCCCAGTTCGCCCGCAGCGCTCCCGGTATCTTCTGTGCCTCTTATGCTAATGAGGCAACTTGGTTATAGTAGGAGGTTTCATTTAGTTATGGTGGGCGGTGTCTCTTCTCTCTGGCAGCGAGCGCATCCAATCGCAGCGCTCCTCTCTTAGCAAGGGCTAAAAAGCGGACATACTGTAAGCATCATGACCCAATGAACAAACAATTAATCAATTCAACCAGAATGAACGAGAAATGTATAGAAAAATCACGCATAGAAGTATAACTTTAGAAGGCTCCCGATAGAGCAGGTTGGGGAGAGGTCAACATAAATATGTATAGCCCAATCTGCCCAAGCTGCTAAAGGTAAGCCCATAGCGCAGGAGATGAAAATGGAATAGGTTATCCCGCTATATATAAAACCTCTACAGTTAAATGCGAACTTGGTATGGTGAAGGAATGCTAAGTATAGAAGAAGCTGAGTACATAAGGAGTGCTGAGTACATGATGAAAGCTGAGATTACACGAGGAGTGCTAAATACACGGAGCAAGCTGAATACATATGAAAATGCTGAATGCATAGAGAAACTATTATCAGAGTTAATAATGGCCTTATGCCACCCCCGACCTTGGTGATTTCAGTGGAGGGAAGTTGATGGGAAGGTAATCTAATCAGCCAATGGAGTCCAACTGCTTCTTGGCGGTGGACCATGTTGAAGGGATCTGTGTAGCAGGTAAATCAGTGTCTTGGGGTATAGGTAACCACAAGGTGACTTCCACAGGAGTCAGATGCAGGGCCTCCCATACTTAGTGTCAGTCCTCAGGCGTGCAAATGGTGAAGCGGTGGTTATCGGCTGATATAAGCAGGCCGAATGGGAAAAGCCACCTGTATGGTATCTTTGATGTGCGCAGCGCATCTGTAAGTGGTTTCAATATCCTTCTTTTCTGGAGGGCAGAGGGTGAGATATCTTGGTATATCTGAACTCTGACGCCCGCCAATTTTATGTCTGCCATGTCCCTGGCCTTATGCAAGATGGCTTCCGTGTCGTGGTAACTCAGCAAGCCACAGATAATGTCCCTAGGATTATCCGTGGGAGATGGATAAGGGCATAATGCTTTATGAACACGCTCCACTACAATAGAAGATGCCTTTTCAGAGCCCAGTAGATTAGCGAAAAGGGCTTGCATGGAAGCGAATAGATTTTTGTTTTCAGAAACTTCAGGAAGGCCCCTTATTCTAATGTTCCGCCTGCGGCTCCTATTTTCTTAGTCCTCCAGCATCATGAGAGTGCTGTTGATTGCGGACCTATGAGTCTCTGTTGTATTTTTGGCTGCTGAGGTAAAGGTAAGCATGTTTCCACCCTATTGCTTATGTGGCGTATATCAGTTTTAATGTCTGACAGCTCGGCTGCAATGGGAGCCAAGGCTTTCTGTAGTGCTTGATCAAGATTCTCCCGAGTAAGGGCTTTCGTTTGACTCGCCGCCCGACGCAAGGAGGGAACATCTGTTTCTCCGGCAGAGTGCTCGCTGGGGCTGTCTGTAGTCAGCTTGTTCTTTCAGCGCCATCTTTCTCACACGTGCAGCCGGGTGAGGCGCTTGCTTATTAGGTATTTCTCCAAGTTCTTGTGGGGTTTAGCCAAGGACCATCTCCAGGTAGTTCAGCTGAGTGATTACTGGGCTGGATCCTCACAATAGCTGCGGAATAGGTTGCTACAGAAAGCTTAAAAGCAGCTTGGTGGCGGGAGCACTTCTCTTAAGCGGCCGCCATCAAGCGAGGTCAGACTCTGCCCTATACATATATATATATATATATATATATATATATATATATACACACAGTATCTCACAAAAGGGAATACACCCCTCACTTTTGTAAATCTTTTATTATGTCTTTTCATAGGACAACACTGAAGATATGACACATTGATACAATGTAACGCAGTCAGTGTACGGCTTGTATAACAGTGTAAATTTGGTGCGCCCTCAAAAAAAAACTCAACTTACAGCCATTAATGTCTAAACTGCTGGCAACAAAAGTGAGTATACTGCTAAGCGAAAATTACCAAATTGTGATCAATTAACCGTTTTCCTTCCCTGATGTCATGTGACTTGTTAGTGTTACAATGCCTTAGGTGTGAATGGTGTTCATTTAATTTGGTGTTATTCCTCTCACCCTCTCTCATACTGGTCACTGGAAGTTCAACATGGCACCTCATGGCAAATAACCCTCTGAGGATCTGAAAAAAGAATTGTTGCTCTACATAAAGATGGCCTAGCCCTAGGCTATAAGAAGATTGCCAACACCCTTAAACTGAGGTGTAGCACGGTGACCAAGACCATACAGCGGTTTAACAAGACAGGTTCTACTCAGAACAGGCCTCGCCATGGTCAACCAAAGAAGTTGAGTGCACGTGGTCAACGGTTGTCTTCTCAAAATAGACATAGAGTGCTGCCAGCATTACTGCAGAGATAAAAAGGGTGGGGTCAGCCTTTCAGTGCCGAGACCATACTGCCGCACACTGCAACAAATTGGTCTGCATTGCTGTCATTCCAGAAGGAAGCCTCTTCTAAAGATGATGCACAAGAAAGCCCGCAAACAGTTTGCTGAAGACAAGCAGACTAAGGACATGGATTACTGGAAAAATGTCCTGTGGTCTGATGAGACCAAGATAAACTTATTTGGTGTCAGGCGTGTGAAGCAGCAACCAGGTGAGGCGTACAAAGACAAGTGCCTACAGTCAAGCATCGTGGTGGGAGTGTCATGGTTTGGGGGCATATGAAAGCTGCCAGCTGTGTGGAGCTACAATTTATTGAGGGAACCATGAATGCCAACATGTACTGTGACATACTGAAGCAGAGCATGATCCCCTCCCTTAGGAAACAGGGAAGTATTTCAACATATAACGACCGCAAATACACCTCCAAGATGACCACTGCCATGCTAAAGAAACTGAGGGTAAAAGGTGCTAGACTGGCCAAGCATGTCTCCAGACCTAAACCCTATTGAGCATCTGTGGGGCATCCTCAAATGGAAGGTGGAGTAGCGCAGGGTCTCTAACATCCACTAGCTCCATGATGTAATCATGGAGGAGTGGAAAAGGATTCCAGTGGCCACCTGTGAAGCTCTAGTGAACTCCATGCCCAAAGGAGTTAAGGCAGTGCTGGAACATAATGGTGGCCATACAAAATATTGACACTTTAGGCACAGTTTGGCCATTTCCACTTAAGGTTGTAACTTTGTTGCCAGTGGTTTAGACATTAATGGCTGTGTTGAGTTATTTTGAGGGCACAACAAATTTACACTGTTATACAAGCTACATGCCGACTACTTTACATTGTATCAAAGTGTCATATCTTCAGTGTTGTCCCATGAAAAGATATGATAAAATATTGACAGAAATGTCAGGGGTGTACTCACTTTTTTGAGATACTGTGTGTGTGTGTGTGTGTGTGATATATAAATATATATATTTATATACTAGCAAAAGGACCGGGCTTCGCAGAAGTATATTTAATTTATTTAATAAAAGATATCGACAGTACCCCCCTTTAAAATAACTCTGCAGCACCCCATCCCCTTAACAGTGACCTCCACAGCAACTCACCCCCTTAACTTTGACCTTCACAGCAGCCCACTCCTTTAACAGTGACTTTCATAACACACCACCCGCCCCCCTAACAAAGACCTCCTCAGTGGGGCATTTTTGTCTTTAATTGACCGTATATAAAACCCCACAGAATTGGTATACACTTAAGGTCATGTGAGTTACACCAGCCTCTACAACAACGTTGGCTAAGCGTCGCAATCGAAATCATATTAACTCAAACATACGCTGTCTTATACAGACAGTCTGTCTTATACAGACAGTCTGTCTTATGTCTTTCTTTGCCTGTAGCAACCAATCAAAGCTCATAATAATGACCTGTAGCAAAATAGAAGCTGAGCTGTCATTGGTTGCTATATGCAACCCGATGAATATCCAGGCTAACTGCCACAACAGATAATAGCTCCTGTAGTGTGGCGGTTAGGTTACTAAGTGTATTTTTTGGCAAATAATTGGAAAGCGCGGTGTGAAAATTTCAATTTAAAACATAGTCAATGACGTTCCCCGAATCACAGGAGGTGGCTGTGCAAAATTTCATGATTATAAATGCAACAGTGTGGATTCCTTTAGCAGACATATACTTACATACATACATACATACATACACTTATCTTTATATGTTAGACTAGCAGAAGGACCCAGCTTCGCACGGATATATTTCATCCATTTCATTTAATGTTTGTGTGTGCCGTTAAAAGATATCGACAGTATCCACTATAACAGTGACATCTACAGTATGCCACCCCTTTAACAGTGACCTCCACAGCAGCCGCCCCTTTATTAGTGACACAGTTAACGGTGATGTCCACAATAGCCTGCCCCCTTAACAGTGTCCTCCACAGAGCTCTGTTCCCTTAAATTGTGACCTCTAAAGCACTCTGCCCCTTAACACTGACCTCCATAGCGGACTGTCCCCTTAACTGTGAATTCCACCGTTCCCTGCCCCTTTAACAGTGACCTCCGTAGCATCCCGTCCCTTTAACAGTGACTTCCACAGCATCACGCCCCCTTAACAGTGACCTCCACAGCAGTCCGCCCCTTTAACAGTGACCTCCACAGCAGTCCGCCCCTTTAACAGTGACCTCCACAGTGGCTGCCTCTTTATTAGTGACCTGATTTCCACAACACCCTGTCCCCTTATAAACCGGATACTAGTGAGTGCTTCCACAAATTAATGTAAATGCCTGTAAAGTGCTGTGCAATATGTTGGATCTTTATAAGTGAGTAAAATTTAAAAAATATATATACATTGACCTGTAATAAGGACTGCAAAAAAATGTCTACCTAAATAAATCATTCTCCTTACTACTTACTAAATAGTGCCATAGCTAGGCAGGTTTGCCTTTCAGGGTCCTAGGAAAGCTGGGTTACCACCATGTGGAGTTGTAATAGACTGCAGAATACTAAATCTACCAAGGTAAATTCCTGCCACAAACAGTGAGACGAACAGCCCCCACTGACATTATTGGAGTCCATTCAGTTTCCGTCCTACGTGCACTTTTATCTGGTCATTTTGATAGAGGCCCCGAATGGAGCCTCAAGAGAAGATGTGAACAAGACCTTTAGCAGGTTCTGCTTCTTTTTACTTATTCTTCAGGGTTTAGTGGCCCTTAGCCGAGCGCTAAGTTTGGCTGCGCTCACAGCCAGGGAGAGGAAAACGACTCCCCAGGCAAAAGACAAGTCCCCGCCTAATAAAAGAAATCCCCGCATGTGAAAACTAACGGGGACCGGAGCGCACGAACGGGGGGGTTAAAATATAAAAAAATGTTGCCTGGACGACAGCGGGGGCCACCCAGGAAGTAGGCATTTCACTACCTAAATCTTACTGAAAGGTCCTCTTTAACAACCCCAGTATGGGGAAACAACAGTACATCAGTCGTTGATCCAAACCAACAATTTTACATGCTGCCAATTTTAAAAGCAACATCCCAGTTCAGTTTGTACATGTACAAAATTTGTAAATCACTCAAAAAAAGTGGACCACAAGGATAAGCACCTGACAACACCGGCTAATCCCTCAAGCTGATGTTAAAAGCTGAGCCATTCGCCAATATTTCCATCAGGAACATATCGGAGCCCCTCATGCACCACTTCAAGGTTTCTCAGCATGGCATGGTGTCCTACCACTAGACTACCTATGGTGTATAAACAGGGTCTGAAAGGTGCTGATATCCAGCTCACAGCCCCAATTCCACTCACATGCACTGCAGGACCAACAATGCAATGGGAAACATTTGAGGCCGCAGGCCGCACCTACAACAGACCATGTGACACCGGCTTCCAGGTGCAATCGAATGTTACTAGCCATACTCAATGACACATTCAATACATATAAAGCAAAAATCACAGAAATAAACGTGGCCTAAATGGGTGGAACTGCTCAAACCCTAAACACTGTTGCATGTTTCTAACTAGGGGAGCAGCTCCTCCGCATGTGGCTCGCAGTGAGCGGCCATCCCCAGCAAAAATTGCATACAATTGAGGATGCCGGCGCGAACCACAAGCACCACACAAACATCCTACACAAAATAAAACATGTGCGGATGAAAATATATAAACACATAACTCACAGAAAAAAGATGCACCACATGGATAAGCAACTGACAACACTGGCTAATCCCTCAATCCCACTCACCTGCACTGCAGGACCAACAGTACAATTGGAAACAAATGAGGCCGCAGGCCGCACCTACAACAGACCATGTGACACATGTACAAAATTTGCACCAAGTACATTAGATTTGGCAGATTTCATTCACTTTGGTACTATATGACGCTGCAGATTTACTGTCCCTTAGGGTACCTTACACTTGGATGTGGGTAAATGCACAAAAAATCCGCATGAGTTTCCATGCAGATTTAGAAACATAGAATGTGTCGGCAGATAAGAACCATTTGGCCCATCTAGTCTGCCCAATATACTTGAATAGCCCCTGGCCCTATCTTATATGAAGGATGGCCTTATGCCTATCCCATGCATGCTTAAACTCCTTCACTGTATTTGCAGCTACCACTTCTGCAGGAAGGCTATTCCATGCGTCCACTACTCTCTCAGTAAAGTAATTCTTCCTGATGTTACTTTTAGACCTTTGCCCCTCTAATTTAAAACTATGTCCTCTTGTAGCAGTTTTTCTTCTTTTAAATATTCTCTCCTCTTTTACCGTGTTGATTCCCTTTTTGTATTTAAAAGTTTCTATAATTTCCCCTCTGTCTCTTCTTACTTCCAAGCTATACATGTTAAGGTCCATTAACCTTTAAGGTTAAAATCTGATTTCTGTGTGTTTCTGCATCCTTGCTGCAACAAAAAACACAATTTCCAATTGGTTTTGCCACAGATCTCGCCCTTCATTTGAAAAGTGTGAAATCCAAGGCTAAAACCGCAAACATAATTGACATGCTGTGGTTTTGGAAGTCCGCACGACACACGTAAAAAATCTGCAAAGTGTACATGAGGATTGTCCTTATACTCATTGCTGGTACCATATTATACTGTGGTTATTCCTCACAGGAATCCACACGTACCCTTTAGATTGTGCCTGTGGCACAGCATAATAGGCATATAGTCATGGCATGCCTGGGGCCTTTTGTTAGGCCTCAGCTGCTTTGGCGAAACATCGACACCCTCTGATTACATTTGTTGGGGGAGTTGTTGGGGACAGAAGGATCTCTTTTTTCAGAGTTCACTCAACATATAAGGTATCAAGCAGCCAAGATAGGAGTTCTATCCAATCCTGGCCATTGCAGCAGAAGCTGTCAGGCAGTGAAGAACTTCTGTTGAAATGGTGTGGGCTTAACCCCTGTAACCGCATGATCCCGGTGACGTAGCTGTGCATCTTAGAGGCTTAATGTAAGCTTATCCATAATGTACAGTTATGACATGAGGGCTAAAAACTAAGTCCATCTTAAGTTATTTTACTGTGATGGGACATCTATTAATTCAAGGGGAAAAAAATCTGTATTCCTGTCCTCCTGTTGTCACTTGTGCAAAAATAACTGTCACAACTGAAAAGGAAATGTGATTGGAGTTACCTCCGATCCTGGCCATCTCAGTCAGTGCAGGGCTCCTGTTACATCATGAATACAGTGACATACCCTATCCATAATGTACATTTATGTTATGGCGACTTAACAGGTTAAAGATGTGAAGATTTTTACTGTGATAGGACCTCTGTTATTTCGATAGCGACAACCAATGTTCCTGCACTTCCCACTGTATCCTATGCAAAAATGCCACAACTAAATGGGAAATGCCAGTATGTCTGTAAAACATTATTACCAAATTTCTGATGTGCTAATATGTGGAAATGTTTACATTCTGGCTGGAAATCAGTGGGTGAGGCAGGGGAAGAGGTGCAGTTATTCCCAACAATCGGGGGATCCATGTATCAACTGATTACTTTTCTATACAAACAATAAGGCCCTATTCACACATCCGCAATGTAGTCCGCATGTATTCCGCAATTTTGCGGAATACATGCGGACCCATTGACTGTGAATGGGGCCGGGAACGATGCGGAGAGCACACACTGTGCTCTCCGCATCCGATTTTGCAGAGCGCGCCGCCGATCTTCCGGTCCGCGGCTCCGCAAAAAAAATAGAGCATGTCCTATTCTTGTCCGCAATTGCGGACAAGAAGAGGCATTTTCTATGGAGTTCGGGCAATGTGCGGTCCGCAAAAATGCAGTGTGTCCGTGTTTTGCGGATCCGCGGCTCCGTGGATCCGCAAAACACAACGGATGTGTGAATAAGTCCTAAGGCTACGGCGACGGCCAGGGTCGCAGAGTAGCAGCGATCCCATGGAATCCCGCAGTGTTGAATTTTTTGCGACTCACACTAAGATCCCATTAATTTGTATGGGATCACCGCTACGCTGCAATCCTGGCTGAACCAAGTGTTGCCGTGTAGCCGTACCCTATAAAAAGATTGAGCCCTCTATTTGATTCTCCATGCGATTTTTCTGCATTTTTTCAACAGTTTAAACAGCCGTTTGCAAAAGGTCTACTACTATTATATTAGGATGCATTGGCTTCTTCATACCACTGATACAATGGTCCAGCTCTATGTCCTTGCAAAAAAATAAAAGTACTGGGGAATTTTAATCGGAAAATATATTCATTCCTGATTTTGTTTGTCTTTTGCTTCTAGGTAACACTGGAGTGATGTAATGGCTTGCCTCACTATGACTGAAATGAGCATAACCACAGTCCCTGCTGTTGACTCAAGTGCAGATACCCAAGTGAGTTCAAGTGTTCCAAAACCCAGTGAGCCAGGTTTTCACATCTTCCTGTACCATGCATCGGGCACTGGCGATAAGGATTACCTTGCATTACCCCCAGGAGAGTATGTTGCAGAGGAAATCTGCATCACTGCTGCTAAAGCTTGTGGTAAGTTTATTTTTCCCATTTGTGACCATCTTGCAGTCTTAGAGCCGTATTACACTGACCGTTGTTCGGTCTGTGTGAGTGTCGATGGATGATAATGCGTCAGTCGGCTCTCGTTTGCCGCGGCCTAATCACACAGGCCGATCCAAACTGAATTTGGGAGGAATAGTTGTTTCCACAATTGTTCCTCCCTCATTCAGTTCTGTTGATTATCAGCAGCACACCCCTGATTACACAAAGAGATATTCTGATGATAATCGGGTATCTTTCATACTGATAAAAGATGCTCATCAACCAGCAAACAGCAAGCGTTTGCTAGTTTATCTGCTGCTTGATTATATGGACGGATTATCGTGAATTAGCTTTCTTATAAACATTTGTTCCTTATATTTATACATTTACTGCTTACAAGCTGATTTCCTCATGAGGAAAATTATGTTGCCTCATCTAATAATGCTGTTTTAGTCCTCAGTTCTTACAACATGCCCTTTGCACTTGTTTTAACATGGATTCAAAAGATTTGAGACTAAATAGGCTTACAAAGGCTAAGTGAATAAATATATTTACTAAATGTGATAACAGATATAAACGAGACAAATCACATACAGAGTAGTAAAGGTAAATGACAATCAATCACTGGCCTGCAACACAATGGAGGGAACTCCTGTCGCTATGTCGTCGCACATTGCCGATGTCCCATGGTGATACAACATTGAGAGATAGTTACCTCCTAAGGAAGTCCTGTGTACAATATGCATGTATTAATCAGGAAGGAATGCAGCCTTCTCAGCACAATGGGGAGTTTTGTATATGTTATCTAGAATATCATTATAAAGCATATAGAAGGTCATATAATAATTAAAGGGGACAGAACCAATCAGTACTTAATTATGTAAAATACCCTTACAACACAGCACAAAGTAGGAATTATTGCAGAAACATGTGAGGCACATGCTTGAAATCAGCCAATAGTCATTGTTATTACAAAAAAATGGCTGCAATGCTAGAATCTAAATCTACTCAGTGTGACCTGTGGAACAAAGTTGTGAGTTTTTTTGTTTTTAATAAAATATTCTCTAGCTCTCAAAACATGAGGCATCATCACACTTGTGCTGTGATATTGGAATTTGAGGAGTACTGTTTAGAGATGGCATGTTATCGGTGTTGGAAATGTTTGGATAAATGCTGATGTTATTAGGCTGTCTGCAGATAAATCTATTTATAATGTAGAGAATATCACTGTGTTCCAAAACACAGCTCATTGTGTGGGCTGCCTTTATTTCTGTCATCTGATAGTTGGAAAGGATATTCGGACTAAGTAGACAAGAATATAGAAGTGAGGCTACTTTCACATCTACGTTTTTGCTGGATCCGTCATGGATCAGCAAAACCGCTTCCGTCACTACTGTCTGCATCTGTTATGAACAGATCCGGTTGTATTATCTCTAGAATAGCCATGACAGATCCGTCCCTAAAACCATTCTAAGTCAATGGGGGGTGGATCCATCTCTGCATCCCAAAACACACTCAAAAACGTTGCTGCAGGTCTTTTGTGTGCATCATGGGAACGCAATGAAACAGAACGGAATGTATTCTGGTTCACTCCGTTCCCTTCAGTTCAGTTTTCTCCCCCTTGACCATAAATGGGGACAAATCTGAAGCGTTTTCCTCCGCTATTGGGATCCTATGACGGACGGATTCAACACAGATCAATGACTAAGGTTATTAAAGCCTTGATGTTCTTAACCCCAGCACTGTACATGTATGGCGGATGTTGTCACTTTCAATATGGCACCCCCATGTAAGTGCAGACATTTAGACCTTTCAGATTAAATATAACTATGGCATCAGTGATGAAAATGCTGGAGCCGCGCACTCCCGCTCCAGTAACAGATTCCCCTGGTTGAGACCGGGGAAGCTGTTACTTTGTAGTGATAAGCCGAAGCCTGCTGGTATATTCCAATATAGGCCCACAGGTGGCAGCACTGCATTTGAATATGCTGAGTTCTGTGTTCTGTAATGGATATATATCCATTACAGAATACAAATGGCAATCTGATGATTGTTAGTCACCTACTGACTACATATATATTTATTCCATACAGTGAACGGCGTAACTGAACATGATTCAAAATGAGCAGTTTGCCATTTTTTCGTCACTTCTCCCAAAAAATTTAATAAAAAGTTATCAAAAAGTTATGAGGGTCAGAATATGGCAATACAAAGACACATTTTTCGGTATTAAAATACAAGACAAATATATACATGTGGTATCATTGTAATCATACTGACCCAGAGAATGAAAGGAACAGGTCACTTTTACGGCATAGGAAACATCGTAAAAACAAAACTCGTACATCTGTGGCTGAAAGACGTTTTGTTTTCCACTTCCATCCAGGGCAGGTGAAAGGATTTTTGCCGCCCTAGGCAAAATAAAAGTTTGCTGCCCCCCCATGTGACATCACAATGCCCCGCCCATATGATCTGCCATATTAACTAACGCCAGTGCTGCAGTGCCGCCGTGTTTACATTAAAAAGCCTGCAGGGACAGGCTATAAAGACCAGAGCTACTACATTAAGCTGCAGTAGTTCTGGGGACTATAGTGTCCCTTTAATGTGAGGTAAATTAGAGACTAGTGCCACGAATATTATACTAGATTGCCTACTTACACCCAGATGAGGATGATGATGGGCTCTGGCTGCAGTCTGGCTCCACTGGTCTGGTGTAGAACAGGCTCTCTGGAGGCTCTCTTTAACTGTGGTCACAAAAATCACTGTTCTGGGAGAACGGGAAGCAGCTCCATTTTTTGGGGGTCTTTACACAGCTCAAGGTCTGGGCCCCAGGGCCTGACAGTGAGTATGCCCATAAGGCCCACCCATAAGTCCATATACCTGTTCCACCCATGAGTTTGTTCACAGTGGGTGAAGTGTGTAGGGGATGTGTTGCTGTAGAGAATCTAATGTGTGTGCTTATGGAATGTAGTGTATAGGGATACCAGTGTGTGTAGGTGATGCAGTGTGTGTGTAGGTGATGCAGAAATTTTTGAAATTTCTAGTGTATAAATATGCAGAAAAAATTGATCTTTCACACAGTTAACCATAAATGTCACTCTTTGATCGTCCAAAAAGTTGGGAGGTATGCTTAACCCCTTCACGCATTGTCACTTACATGTACGTGATGTGATCGGGCGGGTGCAGAAGCTTCTGTAACAGCCGGGCCCCTGCTGCATCTGCCGGCATCGTTGTATGCGGAAATGTCGGCAGATTCACCCTTTCACATGCCGCGGTCAACGCTGACCACTACACGTGCGGGGTTTGCAGAGGGAGGGTACTCCCTATGACTCCATTGGCCCCCTGCGCTGTGGTGACAGGGGGCTGATGGTTGCCATGGCATCTCCGATGCCTCACACAGACATCAGAGCCTGCCAGCTACGGAAGCCTAGGAGATCCAGCCTGAGGGCTGGGTCTCCTAGGAAACTGTAAGCGTCTTACTGTGTAAGAGCGTAATATCGAGCAATCAAAAACCATATGTACCCCAAAAAAATACCAGTAAAACTGTCACCTCATCCTGTAGTTTACAAATTGGGGTAACTTTTTGGGAGTTTCTACTCTAGGGGTTGCATAAGGGGGTCTTCAAATGTGACATGGCAACTTAAAATTATCCCAGCAACATGTCTTCCAAAATCTATATGGTGCTCTTTTCCCTTGGCGCCCTGCCGTGTGTCCATACAGCAGCTTACCAGCACATGTTGGGTGCTTCTTTAAACTGCAGAATCAGGATAATAAATATTGAGTTTTCTGTGGCAGTTAACCCTTACTGTGTTACAGGGAAAAATTGAAAAAATTTAAAGTTTGCAAAAAAAAAGTGAAAATTTAAAATTTCACCTCCATTTTCCTTTCATGCTTGTGGAACACCTAAATGGTTAACAAAGTTTGTAAAATCAAGTTTGAATAACCTGAAGGGTGTAGATTCTAAAATGGGGTCATTTATGGGTGGTTTCTACTATGAAAGCCCCACAAAGTGACTTCATAACTGCACTGGTCCTTACAAAAGTGGATTTTGGAAATTTTCTTAAAAATGTTAATTGCTTCTAAAATTCAAAGGCCTCTTTCACATTTGCGTTGTGAGGATCCGGCGTGCACTTCAGTCGCCGGAAATGCCCGCCGGATCCGTCACAACGCAAGACAACTGAAAGCATATTGAAGACTGATTATTGAAGTCTTCAATATGCTTTCAGGTAACCATGGCAGCCAGAGCGCTACTAAAGTCCTGGCTGCCATGGAAAAGAAGCGGGGGAGAAGCTACATACATTCCGTGTGGCGGCTGGGGCGCTCCTCGATGACGTCACTGGGTCCCTGCGTCGCATGGATCACATAGCTATGCTATGTGAGCAATGCGCCGTACGATCCATACGGTGCATTGCTCACATAGCATAGCTATGTGAACCATGCGACGCAGGGACCCGGTGATGTCATCGAGGAGCTCCCCCCCGGCCTCCGCACAGAAGGTAAATAACTTCTCCCTCGGCTCCCCGCTGCTTTTCCATAGCAGCCGGGACTTTAGTAGCCAAAGAAATCCCAGCAACGTTTTCTGTATAGTCGTGGTATTCTTTATTTCAAATCAAATAACGTCCTACAACCAGGACGCGTTTCGGCAAGCATGCCTTTATCAACAGGTAAAGATGCACTTAATGAAGCAGGTATATATATATTCAGTGCATCTTTACCTGTTGATAAAGGCATGCTTGCCGAAACGAGTCCTGGTTGTAGGACATATTTTATTTGAAATAAAGAATACCACGACTATACAGAAAAAGCTACTGGGATTTCTTTGGATTTCAAGTGGTGATTACGTCCTATCCCGTGCGGCGTGCATTGAAGTGAGTGCCGGCTGATTGCTTATCTAGGACTTTAGTAGCGTCCTGGCTGCCATGGTTACCATTTGTTAAAGCTAAACGTCGGATCCGGCAATGTGCCGAAACGACGTTTGGCTTAAAGTCGGATCCAGATTAATGCTTTTCAATGGGCATTAATTCCGGATCCGTCCTTGCGGCATGTCTTCATGATTTGTGGCCGGAGGAAAATCCGCAGCATGCTGCGGATTTTTCTACGGCCAAAAAACGTGTCAGTACTGAACTGAAGACATCCTGATGCATCCTGAACGGATTTCTCTCCATTCAGAATGCATTGGGATAATCCTGATCAGTATCTTTCCGTCCTAGAGCCCCGAGGACTGAACTCTAGGACGGAAAAGAAAAACGCTGATGTGAAAGGGGCCTTAGCCTTCTAATGTTCTAAAAAATAAAATGACATTTACAAAATGATGCCAACATGAAGTAGACATCTGGGAGATGTAAAGTAATAACTATTTTATGAGGTATTCAGAGACATTCAGATTTAAAAAATTGCGAATTTTTCCAAATTTTGGATTTTTTTTTATAAATAAAGGTGAAATATATATTGACTCAAAGTTACCACCAACATGAAGTACAATGTGTCAGAATGGCTTATATAAGTAAAAGCGTTCCAGAGTTATTACCACATAAAGTGAAACATGTGAGAGTTGCAAAATGTGGCTTGGTCCTTGTGATGAAAACTGAAGAGGTTAAGGTGACCTAGCTCATACAAGCTGAAGAACGTATTATTTGCTGTACTGTCGACTATCAAGACCCTTTGGTGTTAAGCAGTGAAAAAATGTCTTGACCATGGGGTAGTCTAAGTGAATACGCTTCCCAGACTTCAGTGCTATTAATAATTGTGCTCTAATATCGCCAGTACTCTTAGTTTATCTGGCAGGAAAAGCTCTACAAAATATGTTTCATCTTAATGTCAGGAGGATTAGCTTACCAAAATGAGCAATGTTTTCTGATGCCTATGAAAAGTAGTAAACTCTGCCAAAAAATAAAGCTAGTTTGTCATTTTGGGTTTAAGTAGTATTAGACTGAGGGTTGGGATTCTGTGTATTCTTGGCTGGAGTAAGGTTCTCTAAATGGTCACAACATGTAAGATTTCAAACTTTTTTGATGTGTCAAATTTGTGACTGATCTAGACAACAGAAAAAAACCTGGGTATCATAGGGTCTGTAATAAAATGCCTGTATTTTTAGTGCAGTATGGTGTTTAGTGTGGATTTCAATGCCTACAGGTGTTGGCTATTACTTAGGTTCTTCAAAAACTGCCTGTCATGGTATTCTGTAGTAGCTGTAGGCTTCTGATGTCTATACACAACATATATGTAGTTATATTTGCGGTATCCTGTATTAGTACATACAGTCCATACAATGGTAGACCAAGATATTAGGCCCATGAAAACATACAGCTGAAAGGAAATAGCTTTCCTCTGGGTAAGGTGCATTCACACGAACGTGTGAAGGCCATGCACCTTGCATTGTGTTGCGGGCCCATTAACTTAATGGGTCATGTGACGAAAGATAGGACACGTTCTATCTTTTGCGGTGCAGAGGAACGTTGTTTCCATGTGATTCCGGTTTTGCAGATCCTCAGTTTGCGGTCCACAACACAGTCAAGGACGTTCCACCGTTGTGTGAATGTGGCCTAATGAATTGGAACAGGAGAAGTTTGGAGTCCAAAGACTGAGGTTTTATAGGAAGGACTTATTAAAGGGGTTGTAGTTCTGAACAGCTGAATGGAGGTTGTTGGGGACTAGGAATAAAAGGAAGAACCATACTATGGACCAAGATGGGAACTATCCTAGGGACCATGCAGAAGAGTGGAAATAAGAGGGATTCCATGTTAGGGTTTAGGTATGATGGGTCCTTCTTGAACTGGAGCAGTAAGTTGTCACTAGTGTCACCCACGATGCTAGGGAGGCTCGTATCCGTCGCGGGCTGATTTTGAATATATGATTGGTGGATGTTGGAGACTAGGAATAAAAGGAAGAACCATACTATGGACCAAGATGGGAGCTATCCTAGTGACCAAGGTTTAGAGGTGTGCCATGCTGAAGAGTGGAAATAAGAGGGATTCCATTTTAGGGTCCAGGAATGATGGTGGGTCCTTCTTGAACTGGAACAGTAAGTCGTCACTAGCGTCACCCATGATGCTAGGGAGTCTCGTCCCCATCACAGCCTGCTATTGGCTGTCACGTCATTTCAACAGCAAAGCATCCTGAGACCGACACTGCCATTGTACCTCACTATACCATAGAAAAATCTTACAAAAAGATCTAAAAACGCTGAAGCAGCAAACTATGTGAAAAACAAAATTTATGTCTGTCTCAAAACATTTGGCCACGACTGTAGTAGGCATATGTGGTTGCAAAGCCTAACACCTCTTCAGCTATGGCATGAACAGGGCAGCTTAATTTCTCTGGCAGGTCTACTTTAAATGTATTATTTTCTCCCAGTGCTTTAATTGACTTGCTTCTGAGCGACCGGGATCAAGGCAAAGATCAGCTGGCATTGTAGCATACTACATGATCCAGAGTACACTGACAATGGCTCTGGGTTTGGTATGCAGCCTTGAAAACACAGAGTGCAGAAGCCAAATTCTTTTAAACTCGCATTTGGAAACTGCCTGAACTGCGTACTTTATTATTTAATTACTATATATATCACTGCTAATTTTAGGAGGCCAAATATAAGGGTGTATTCACACCTTTGATATGTGCATCAGGATCACTCACGGTATATACCTCAAATGATTCACCCAGTGAAGTTCAATAGAGTGTCCTTTGGGGCCGATATGTCTGTATACTTTTTTTTTTTTTTGTGTAGAATAGCTCATTTGACTTTTTTTTATGTAGCAGCATCCAGTAGGCAGCATGTATGCTACACGGTATACATTTTTGAAGATGGTAGTTTATAAGAAACCTATGCTATCTTATGGCTATATAGTAGCAGTGTTGGAAGTATACTTTGGGAACACTCCTGAAGTATATTCCCCCAACATACACCGTAAAAACACAGAATGAATGCACCCTGGATCTGTTTGGCAGTGTATAGCATTATATATAGTTAGTTAGGTGGCACTCCACCATCACCATTAGGT
Organism: Bufotes viridis; assembly: GCA_033119425.1. NCBI lineage: Eukaryota > Metazoa > Chordata > Amphibia > Anura > Bufonidae > Bufotes > Bufotes viridis. The sequence continues at coordinate 249,595,206 of CM065589.1, forward strand.
GCAGGAAATGGGTCCCAGACCAGCCAGTAACTTAGTAATTTAAGATGATTCCCAGTACACTGAGTGTTTTAAGACGCAATGGCCTTCATTAGATACTGGAAAATATAATTAAACAAAATGTAGTAAAATACAGTCGCCCCTATACAAAATATATACAAAAATGCAGACGGTGGAGAATATACAGTAAAGTAGGCCGATTGGAATATAACGTAGCTGCTTGGGCGACAGATGTCCTGCTGTACGGTGTTCATTTTAGGACATGGTCAGATAGCATAGTCAACTATCAAAATAATGCCAGTGTGACACCTGACCCTGACCCCGACACCTGACCCCGACACCTGACTCTGACACCAGTGAGAATGAGTTATATATATATACGATGTATTTGTATGCAAAATCTCATAGCTAAATTAATTCCCAGCCTGTCACTAAGCAAGCTTGTAGCTCAGTGGTAGTGTATTTGTCTTGAGTCCAATGGGCCTGGATTCAAGACCCCTTTCAGCCTTTAAAAAAGTTAACATTTTATTAAGCCCTAGATTTGAGGCAAATTCAAGTCATGTGTGACGCTGATACCTGACTACTGACCCAAGTCAGGCGTCAGCCTCGCTCCTAATTTTAGGTTCATTCTACTTTTCATATACTGAATGGCATAGATGAATAAAATTCCAGGATAACCCTAACCAAGCTTATAGCTCAGTGATAGTGCACTTGTCTTGAGTCTAGTGGGCCTGGGTTCAAGACTATGTTCAAAATTTTTACATTTTATTAAGCCTTAGATTTGAGGCAAATTCAAATCATGTGTGACGCTGATGTCTGACTACTGACCCACGTCAGGCGTCAGCCTCGCTCCTAATTTTAGTTTTATTCTACTTTTCATATACTGAATGGCATAGAGGAATAAGGGTCCTTTCACACTGGCGTTTTTCTTTTCCGGCATAGAGTTCCGTCCTCGGCGCTCTATGCCGGTAAAAATCCTGATCAGGATCATCCCCATGCATTCTGAATGGAGAGAAATCCGTTCAGGATGTCTTCAGTTCAGGACCAGAACGTTTTTTGGACGCAAGAAATACCGCAGCATGCTGCGCTTTTTGTTCCTTCCAAAAATCCGGAACACTTGCCGCAAGGCCGGATCCGGAATTAATACCCATTGAAAGGCATTAATCCGGATCCGGCCTTAAGCTAAACGTCGTTTCGGCGCATCGCCGGATCCGACGTTTAGCTTTTTCTCAATGGTTACCATGGCAGCCAGGACACTAAAGTCCTGATTGCCATAGTAAAGTGTAGTGGGGAGCGGGGGAGCAGTATACTTACCATCCGTGCGGCTCCCGGGGTGCTCCAGAGTGACGTCAGGGCGCCCTACGTGCATGGATCACGTGATCCATGCAATCACGTGATCTATGCACTGGGGCGCCCTGACGTCATCCTGGGGCGTCCCGGGAGCCGCATGGAATGTAAGTATGCCGCTCCCCCGCTCCCCCTACTGTTTACTATGGCAACCAGGACTTTAATAGCGTCCTGGCTGCCATAGTAACCTCAAAGCATTTCGAAGACTGATCAGGATCCTGATCAGTCTTCTAATGCTTTCAGGCGACTTGCGTTCTGACGGATCCGGCGGGACGGAAGTGCCTGCCAGATCCTCAGAACGCCAGTGTGAAAGAGGCCCAAGATGCCATGTTTTTTTTAGTCAGGTTTGGACAGCAAGTTGAAGAAATTCGTTTTTCTATGTGATTGAGTATATTAATAGAATGAACCTAAAATTATTTGCGAGGCTGACGCCTGACTTAGGTCAGTAGTCAGATATCAGCGTCACACATGACTTGAATTTGGCTCAAATCTAGGGCTTAATAAAATGTTACATTTTTTAAAGGCTGTAAAGGGTCTTGAACCCAGGCCCAGTGGACTCAAGACAAGTGCTTTAGCACTGAGCTATAAACTTAGTTAGTGTTAACATGGCATTTTATTCATCTATGCCATTCAGTATATGGACAGTAGAAAGAACCTAAAATTAGGAGCGAGGCTGACGCCTGACTTGGGTCAGTAGTCAGACATCAGTGTCACACATGATTTGAATTTGGCCTCATATCTAGGGCTTAATAAAATGTTACATTTCTTAAAGGCTGAAAGGGGTCTTGAACCCAGGCCCACTGGACTCAGGACAAGTGCACTATCACTGAGCTATAAGCTTGGTTGGTGTTAACATGGCATTTTATTATGCAATTTTGTATACAAAGACATAGTACATCTATAACTCATTCTCACTTTGACCTTGACCTATGAAGAGCATTATTCAAACTCAGTTGTCAGAGCCAGGTTTCAGAGTCAGGTGTGAGGGTCAGGTGTCACACTGGCATTATTTTGATAGTTGACTATGATATTTGACCATGTCCTAAAATGAACACTGTATAACAATATGCATAGGGGGACCACATTAGACCCCATAAAGGTACCATGGCTCTGAACCTAAAATATATGTCCTAAAACATGAAGTAGTTCTCTGATGTAAAAAGTCCATACCGAATGCTATGGCTTTAGGATGTAATTCCAATATATTAAGCAGCTTATGTACTGCAGTAAGACGCTTCCGATGGGTTATAAAAGGTAAAGACTCACCCCGTCAAATGTCACCAGAATACAATTAGGGTCAACTATACACAGAGATTGTCTCTTCTGTCCCAACTCAGGCAGTGGCGCCTCCTAACCTGTAGACACAAGCAGACCGCCGGCTCATGTTTTACCTCCAGCCTGGTGGTCAGACATATTGACGTCATCACACTGATGATGTAGGACACTCTTCCCTCTACCCTTCCTTTATCTAACACCATTTTCCTTCCCAGTGCAGAATTCCTAATGAGTAGGAGATAGCTCTCATGCTAACCATGTTTTTACTCTACGCTTTCTGTGCTCTGGATAACTTTTATTATGGTGTTTTGGACTTTAGCCAGCTGTTTTCTCTCTGTGTTTGGTTATTTAAGACGGCATCTAGCCTATTAGCTTACTTCCCTTATACAGGGCCTGATTTTTAGTTATTCTGTATTCTGTTGACAGAACAGGACCATGGTCACAGCAGGACATCTAGTGCCCAAGCATTTAGATTATCTTCCAACTGTATATTTACTGTTTATTTTCTTCTATGTCTGTATTTTTGTGGCTATTTTGTATAGGGAAGACTGTATTTTTCTAACAACATCTTGTTTAATTATATTTTCTGATATCTGATGAAGGCCGTTGTTGCTAAAAATGTTCATTGTACTGGGAATCTCCTTACAACTATTTTGCATCTGTTTCTTCATGTGTGGAGTCTTCTTAAGTGTATAGCATTAGACAATCTTTTTACTACTTTACTCTTTAAAAATAGTGCCCTGTGCAGGTCATCCACAAATGACTGTGATCCCAATGTCTTCCCCCAAATTTATACATTAGCCCCGTTCAGGGAGAAGGAAGTAGAATGGGTCAATTCCTCTGGAACTCTGACCATATAATTTATATATTCATTGGCAAATTAAACCCAATGGGCCAAAATGATCCCACAAATTAAGAAGGAAAAAAATTCTGAAGTAAAACTATATCAATGCCAAAAAACTCTCTCCCATGTAATTTTCACCATTTTTTTTCTTCTCCAGTCTCTTTCTGTGGGCAGTAGCTCTCCACGTGTGACAGTCAAGCACCTGCATCTCCCAGGAGTGCATTGCAATCAGCTCATGCAAACTCTGTGCCCGTCCTTTTTCCAGTTGCCAAATCTCTATTCTCCTGTTTGACTCTCCTGCAAAAAAAATATATATAGATATTTCTATAACTTTGGAAGAAGAGACAAATGAATGAAAGGTGTCTGAGCTGGTTTAACTGATTCTGTATGAGAACACAACACTGAGAGAAAGGTGGGAGCAGGGAAGCTGCTGAGCATGTTCATCCACCTCTGAATGTTGGACAAGAAGGATAAGCAGCAGGGGGCGCTACCAGAGAGGGAAATATAATGTGTATAAAATACAGCACAACATTTTTATTTAACCCTTTCTCTACCAGCACTATACTATACCGGCGCCATATACTATACCAGCGCTTTGGGTTAATACTGGCATCCCCATGCAGCGATTAGGGATGCCGATATTCTAATAGGCTGGGTTTCTCTGAAGAGACCCAGCGTATTAGAAGTGCAGTTAGAAAATCAGTAATTCATGTAATACTATACACCCTATGGATGTGTAGAAATAATTTATAAAAAAAAAAAAACTACTGAACATTGTAACCTTCTAGACTGGCTACAAAAACATTTAATAAGTAAAAAAAAAAACAATTTAAATCACCCCGTTTACTTAGAATAAAAAAATATACATAAATAATAAAAAAATATAAACATCATGGGTATCACCGCGTTCAAAGATGCCTGGACTATTTAAATATAAAAATGTTTTTCTAATACGGCGAATACCGTAAAGGAAAAAAAAGAAAAATTTTTTCATCACTTCTCTTACACAAAAAAAGTCATAAATGTGATCAAAATGTCAGACACTCTTCAAAATGGTATCAATAAAAACTACAGATTGTCCTGCAGAAAATGACCCACCACACATCTCAGTAAGGCCTTATTCACACGCCCGCATATATGTCCGCATGTATTCCCCAATTCTGCAGAATACATGCGGACCCATTGACTGTGAATGGGGCACGGAAAGATGCGGAGAGCACACACTGTGCTCTCCGCATCAGTTTTTGCGGAGCGCGCAGCTGATCTTATGGCCGCAGCTCCGCAAAAAAGTAGAGCATGTCCTATTCTTGCCCGCAATTGCGGACAAAAATAGACATTTCTATGGGGCTGCCGGCCGGGTGTGTTTATGGATCCGCAATTTGGGATCCATAAACACTGCGGACGTGAGAATTAGGCCTTAACATAACTATAAAAAAAGTTATGGGGCTCAGAATACAGTATTTAGACAAATAAAACCTATATATCTGTAGTATCATTTGGAATTTTTTTTCCCGCTTCCCACTACATTATATGCCATATTAAATAGTGAAACTAGAAAGTACAACTTTTCCCGCAAAAAACAAGCCCTCATATGGATATGTGAACAGAAAAATAAAACAATTATGGCTCTAGGAAGAAAAGGAAGAAAAATGAAAACACAAAAAAGAACAACAACCTGGTATACTAAGGCCTCTTTCACATGGGCGTCACGTTTGCCGCCTGGATAAGAGGCGGGTGCGTTGCGGGAAAATGCGAGATTTTTCCGCGCGTGTGCAAACTTTTGCAATGCGTTTTGCACGCGCGTGTGAAAAATCGCCATGTTTGGTACGCAGACCCGAACCCGGACTTCATCACTGAAGTCCGGTTTCAGGTTGAGTATTCTGGAGACTTTATTATTTTCCCTTATGGTTATGGTTATAAGGGAAAATAATAGCATTCTTAATAAAGAATGCATAGTAAAGATGAAGGGGTTAAAAATAATAAAAGTTAACTCACCTTTGCCACTTGATTGCGTAGTTGCGATCTCTTCTTCATTCATTAGCTGCCAGTCTAAAGGACCAGTGATGAGGTCACTGAGCTCATCACATGGTCCAATCACATGGTCCATCACCATGGTGATGGACCATGTTATTGGACCATGTGATGTGATGTCACCACAGGTCCTTTAGCTGGCAGCTAATGCTTGAAGAAGACAGAAGAGATCGGCAACAACGCGATCAAGTGGATAAGGTGAGTTAAGTTTTTTATTTTTAACCCCTTAAGCCACATTTTACAAAGCATTCTTTATTGAGAATGCTATTATTTTCCCTTATAACCAGGTTATAAGGGAAAATAATAAAGATCGGGTCCCGTCGCTTAGCAACCATGCGGGAAAATCACACTGCATCCGCACTAGCTTGCGGATGCTTGCGATTTTCCCTCAGCCCCATTCACTTCTATGGGGCCTGCGTTGCATGAAAAACGCACAATATAGAGCATGCTGCGATTTTCACGCGACGCAGAAGCGATGCGTGAAAATCACCGCTCATGTGCACAGCCCTATAGAAATGAATGGGTCCGGATTCAGTGCGGGTGCAATGCGTCCTCCTCACGCATTGCACCCACACGGAAATCACGCCCGTGTGAAAGGGGCCTAAGGGTTAATGTATATTGCAATAATGCTTCTTTATAGTCATTTTTTCTGATTCAGCAAGTGATGAGAAAAGTTGCAAAGTTAGCTTAAAATTTTTCCCATGTCACAGTTTTTGACAACAAAATAACTGCTGTTCCTGCCTTGGTTTACCTTATTTCAAAATAAGATTAGCTTGGATTTATTTGAAAATAGCATAGCTTTTATGGCTCCATTATGAACAGAAGTCATGACGATAATGTGAACAGAGCCGTACTCTACCTATAAAACGTTTTACTTTTTGTGTGCATTTTTGTCCCTGGAAATTTGCTAGTCATTTTGAAAATTCTAATCACCATTTTGACCTCATTTAGGAAAATTGTTTTCGTTTCCTTGTTTCACTTTAGCATCTCCAAACTTCAATTTCATTTTTCATAATTGTGTGCTTGTGTCATTGGTTTCAGCTTAACATAAAAGTGCTTCCTAGAGAAAAAGGCAGTAATGATGGAGTTGGTTTGTTCTCATGTCTGGGTTTCACGCTACATTTGTCTGGAGCCCAAATGTAAATCCTAAAAAAACAACAGCTAGTATACTATGCTTTTACCAAATGTACTCTGAAAGACCATACAAACTAAAAATCAGCTGATCATGGTAGAGGAGCCAACGCAAATGAATATTAACATATTGTTTGCTTTGTAAGACGCACTAGACTATCAGAAAATTAGAAAAAAATATTTTCTAGGCCCTTTTAGGCTCCATTCACACGTCCGCAAGCGGACCGCACATCGCCGGCACTATATAGAAAATGACCGCACATCGCCGGCACTATATAGAAAATGCCTTTTCTTGTCCGCAATTGCGGACAAGAATAGGATGTGTTCTATTTTTTAGGGAACGCGATTGCGGACCCGGAAGTGCGGATCCACAATTGCGGACCCGGGAGGGACATCGTCTGTCCCCATTAAAATTAATGGGTCCACAATTCCGTTCTGCAAAATGCGGAACAGAATTGCGGATGTGTGAATGGAGCCTAATAAGAAGGGAATGTGGTTTACCGAAGTGCAGGGGTCAAGTAACTATAGGGTGTAGTGTGTGTGGTGAGGGAGGGGATAGTTTTAGTTAGCTCCTGTTACCCTTAGTGTGTCATCTGCTGACCATTGTAACAGCCAGCAATGGTTCATGTGGTCACCTCATTAAATGTACCTATCCAAATACATGTGTGTCCTGTCATGGCACTGTTGTGTCTTGCCATGCTTCTTGTTCTGCTACACACACAGCTCTACATCACACACACATACAACTGTGCTACACACATACAGTTCCATTACATACATACTGCTACACCCATACAACACTGCTACACCCATACAGCTCTGCTACACCCATACAGTGTAAAGCGCTGGAATTAAAGGGCTGCCTGACAGTTTATATACAGTTGTGTTCAAAATTATTCAACCCCCAATGCTGTAAAGGGTTTTAGGGAATTTAATGTACATTTGTAATTGTGTTCAGAATGAAATCTTACAAGGACTTTTTAATGAACCAAATGCAACTAAAATGACATCAATTGTTTTTGTAATACAGTATTAAATGTTTTTTTGTGATTTCTTCATTGACACAATTATTCAACCCCTTAACCACTTCAGCCCCCCTACCTTAAACACCCTTAATGACCAGGCCACTTTTTACAATTCCGCACTACACTACTTTCACCGTTTATTGCTCCGTCATACAACTTACCACCCAAATGAATTTTACCTCCTTTTCTTCTCACTAATAGAGCTTTCATTTGGTGCTATTTCTTTCTTGCTGACTTTTTTACATTTTTTTGATATTTTACTTTTTTTGATGAAATTTTTGCAAAAAATGATATTTTTCACTTTATGTTGGAAAATTTGTCAAATAAAACTACATTTCTCTAAAAATTTTCTCTAAATTTATTGTTCTACATGTCTTTGATAAAAAAAAATGCAATAAGTGTATATTTATTGGTTTGGGTAAAAGTTATAGCGTTTACAAACTATGGTGCAAAAAAGTGAATTTCCGCACTTTGACTTTCTGAGCACCTGTCCTGTTTCCTGACGTACTACAATGCCCAGACAGTAGAAATACCCCATAAATGACCCCATTTCCGAAAGTAGACACCCTAAGGTATTCACTGAGGGGCATAGTGAGTCCATGGAAGTTTTTATTTTTTGTCACAAGTTAGCGGAAATGGATTTTTTTTTTTTTTTTTCACAAAGTCTCCCTTTCCGCTAACTTGTGACAAAAAGTTCAATCTTTCATGGACTCAATATGCCCCTTAGCGAATACCTTGGGGCGTCTTCTTTCCGAAATGGGGTCACATGTGAGGTTTTTGTACTGCCCTGGCATTTGAGGGTCACCGCAATCATTACACATATGGCCAGCATTAGGAGTTTCTGCTATTCTCCTTATATGGAGCATACAGGTAATGAGATTTTTTTTCCGTTCAGCCTCTGGGCTGAAAGAAAAAATGAACGGCACAGATTTCCTCATTCGCATCGATCGATGTGGATGAAAAAATCTCTGCCAAAAAATATGCAAGAAAAAATAGAGGGGCCTGGCGATTGCCAGGACATAGGGGCTCCGCCCAAACATCCATACCCACTCAGCTCCTATGTCCTGGCAAACGTGATTTCTCCATTCACATCGATCAATCCATCGGTGTGGAGGAAGACATCTTTGCCAGATTTTTTGATACAAAGTGTTTGCCAAAGCATATGAACTCCAACACCTCTCCTCAGCTCACATGCCAGGGCAAACGTACCTGTCCTGCAGAGGAGAAATCTCGTCTTGCAGCGCCGCATACACTGACTTCACGTGTCTTCTGACAGCAGCGCAATGCTTCTCTCAGAATTCACATCAGTGCTGCGGCGTTTCGTCGGTTGGTCCGTTGGTCTGTTGGTATACCTGGAAAATAAAGGGTGGTTATGGGGAAAAAAAAAAGAAGAAAAAACAGGCAGCAGGCACATGACTTGAACGTTGCAAACTTTATAAAACCAGAACATTTTAAAACTTTTATAAAACATGAACATAAAAACCTGAACTAACTCAAGATTTTTTTTCTTGCTACCTGTTTAATTTTTATTTTTTTTACCATTTCACTCTTTATTTTCTAGCAGAAACCTCTCCTTTCCCATGGGACAATGTGTAAAGTGTAAATCACACAGAGATGGTGCGAAGTACATTATACTGCGTTATCCCAAGTGAAAGGAGAGGTTTCTACCGTTTCACACTTCTGCTGTAGCACACCAGCACCGTCCCTATGTGTTAGGGTCTCTCAAAACCTAGTGTCCTGAGAGACCCTAGAGCCTCAGTGGAAAAAAACTACCTGTGTAGTGCTGTCCCTAGGTCCCTAAGTGTACCTGAGTGTGGTACTTCCGGAAACACTCTCCAAGGCATAGGGCAGGGTGGTCAGGACAGTCAGGACAGAAATAACGGGTGTCACGCCTTATTCCACTCCTGCTACAGACACGACATTTTTTCGGGGTGGCGGTTGGTTTGAGGTACCCGGCACAACGCTAGGGAAGTGCCGCTCGTGTAGACGGCTAACTACACTGGTGGATGGGGCCACGGAACCTCCTGGGTACAGGAGGTTCTCGACGATCTCTTCCTGGAATTTTAGGAAAGATGCAGTTCTCCCAGCCTTACTGTAGAGAACGTAACTATTATATAGAGCCAATTGAATCAGATAAACAGACACTTTTTATACCAGCGTCTGGTCTTTCGGGAAACCAAATAAGGGGCCAACATCTGGTCGTTGAAGTCCACCCTCCCATGTGGAGGTTATAGTCGTGGACTGAGAGGGGCTTTTCAACGACACTGGTTGCCCGTTGAATTTGTACTGTCGTGTCTGCGTGAATGGAGGAGAGCATGTAAACGTCACGCTTGTCTCTCCATTTCACCGCGAGCAGTTCGTCGTTACACAGTGCAGCCCTCTGCCCCCTTGCAAGTCGGGTGGTAAGAAGCCGTTGGGAGTAGCCCGGCGACTAGGTCGCTGCGGTGCCGCAGCAGCCAATCTGTTCTAGGAACAAATGCTTGAAGAGGGCCACACTTGTGTAAAAGTTGTCCACGTAAAGATGGTACCCTTGCCGAATAAGGGTGACACCAAGTCCCAGACTATCTTCCCACTGCTCCCCAGGTAGTCAGGGCAACCGACCGGCTCCAGGGTCTGATCTTTCCCTCATAGATCCGAAATTTGTGCGTATAGCCTGTGGCCCTTTCACAGAGCTTATACAATTTGACCCCATACCGGGCGCTTGCTCGGGATGTACTGCTTAAGCCAAGGCGCCCGGTAAAATGTACAAGGGACTCGTCTACGCAGATGTTTTGAGCAGGGGTGTACAAATCTGCAAATTTCTGGTTGAAATGGTCTATGAGGGGCCGAATTTTATGGAGCCGGTCAAAAGCTGGGTGGCCTCTGGGACGGGAGGTGGTGTTGTCACTAAAGTGCAGGAAACGCAGGATGGTCTCAAAACGTGTCCTGGACATGGCAGCAGAGTACATGGGCATGTGATGAATTGGGTTCGTGGACCAATATGACCGCAATTCATGTTTTTGGTTATGCCCATGCTGAGGAGAAGGCCCAGAAAAGTTCTAAGTTCGGAAACTTGGACTGGTTTCCACCGGAAAGGCTGGGCATAAGAGCTTCCCGGGTTGTCGGCGATAAATTGAGTGGCATATCTGTTTGTTTCTGCCACGACTAAGTCAAAGAGCTCCGCAGTGAAAAACAGCTCAAAAACCCCAGCGCCGATCCTATCTGAGCTGTTTCCACCCGAACTCCTGACTGGGCGGTGAAAGGGGGAACTACTGGTGCGGCTGAAGATGGGGGCTGCCAATCAGGGTTTGCCAGCACCTCAGGGACTCTAGGGGCTCTACGGGCCTGTTGTCTTTGCGGTGGCTGCGACGGGAAACTATTGCACGTGCCACCGTACCAGCTTCTACTGCCCTTCTGGTGCTCGCCACTTCACCATGTTCTACGGCAGTGCTGGTAGAAGGTCCAGGACGGGCTGCGCTGCTGGTGTATGCCTCACCACGTAATCCGGCAGCGCCAGCCCCACTCTGCTGCCCTTGAAGCGGATCCTGCGCAACCTGTGGTCTAGCGACACGGGGCCGGGTACGCCTGGTTCTATCAGGGACCTCCACCTCCTTGTCAGAACTTTGGGTCAGAGAGCCACTGCTTTCTACAGGTTGGTATTCTGACCCGCTGGATTCGTCAGATGAGGGTTCCCACTCCTCATCCGACTGGGTCAGAATCCTGTAGGCCTCTTCAGAGGAATACCCCTTGTTTGACATTTGGCCGTCTAAATTTAGGGGTATTCCTGAGACTACCCAAGAAAAAAAGCAAGCCTGTCTTACAATTGAGAGGGTAGCAAAGTACAGAAGCCGCTGCGATTGATAAAAATATCAAAACTGATTTTTTTATCGCCGCAGCGCTTGTGAAGGGATTGTGCAGTGATTACAAAAAAAATTTTTTTGTCACTGCGGCGGGGTGGCGTGGGTGAACGCAGGTGTGGGCGACCGATCGGGTCTGATCGGGCAAACACTGCGTTTGGGGTGGAGGGCGAACTAAAGTGACACTAGTACTATTATATATCTGACCGTGATCAGTTCTGATCACTTACAGATACTATAAAAGTACAAACGCTGATTAGCGCTACGCTAATCAGCGAACCAGTGACTGCGGTGCGGTGGGCTTGGCGCTAACGCTAACTACCTACCAAAGGGGACTAAACTAAGCTAAACCTAACAGTCAATCTTAGTGGAAAAAAAGTGACAGTTTACACTGATCACTTTTTTCCCTTTCACTGGATGATTGACAGGTGCTGAAAGGGGTGATCAAGGGGTTAATTTGGGTGATGGGGGCTGATCAGGGGCTATATGTGGTGCTTGGTGTACTCACTGTAGAGGTGTGCTCTCTCCTGGGTCCAACCGACGAAAAGGACCCAGGAGAGAGCAGAAGCCATTTAATCCATCATATTTACTAATATGATGGGTTAAATGGCTCCTGATTCGTTTTTTTAAATGTCATCAGCCCGCCAGCGCTGCCGATTGGCTGGCAGGCTGATGACCAAGTTCTTCTGAAATCACTGCTATGCGCGATCTGCGCATGCGCGGGCGCTTGTGCCCGAAATCTCGCGCATCGCGAGAGGACGCCCCGATGCGTCCAAACAGAAGATCCCGGCCGCCCGCAGGACGCAATCCTGCGTACGGCGGTCGGGGACTGGTTAAAGACGACCACTCTTAAGAACAGAGGTTCATTCAAGTGTTTTCGATCAGGTATTGAAAACACCTGTGGATGTCAAGGAGCAGCAATCAAGCATAATAAGCACCAATTCGGCAGATTTATAATGACTGTGATACTCAGCTCCTTCTAGACATTTACTGGTGTGTTTACAAACATGGTGAAGTCAAGAGAATGGTCCAGGAAGACAAGAGAAGAGGTGATTTCTCTTCACAGGAAGGACAATGGCTATAAGAAGATTGCAAAGATGTTAAACATACCAAGAGACACCATAGGAAGCATCATTCGCAAATTCAAGGCAAAGGGCACTGTTGAAACGCTACCTGGTCGTGGCAGAAAGAAGATGCTGACTTCCACTGCTGTGCGCTACCTGAAGTGCAAAGTGGAGAAAAGTCCCCGTGTGACTGCTGAGGAACTGAAAAAAGATTTGTCAGATGCGGGTACTGAAGTTTCAGCTCAGACAATAAGGCGCACACTGCGTAATGAAGGCCTCCATGCCAGAACTCCCAGGCGCACCCCCTTGCTGTCTCCAAAGAATAAGAAGAGTCGACTGCTGTATTCCAAAAGTCATGTGGACAAACCACAAAAGTTTTGGGATAGTGTTCTGTGGACTGATGAAACAAAATTAGAACTGTTTGGCCCATGGATCAACGCTATGTTTGGAGGAGGAAGAACAAGGCCTATGAAGAAAAGAACACCTTGCGTACTGTGAAGCATGGCGGGGGGTCAATCATGCTTTGGGGCTGTTTTGCTTTTACAGGTACAGGGAAGCTTCAGCGTGTGCAAGGTACCATGAATTCTCTTCAGTACCAGGAGATATTGGATGAAAATGTGATGCAGTCCGTCACAAAGCTGAGGCTTGGGAGACGTTGGACCTTTCAACAGGACAATGATCCCAAGCATACCTCCAAGTCCACTAGAGCATGGTTGCAGATTAAAGGCTGGAACATTTTGAAATGGCCATCGCAGTCACCAGACTCAAATCCGATTGAGAACCTCTGGTGGGACCTAAAGAAAGCAGTTGCAGCGCGCAAGCCTAAGAATGTGACTGAACTGGAGGCTTTTGCCCATGAAGAATGGGCGAAGATACCCGTAGATCGCTGCAAGACACTTGTGTCAAGCTATGCTTCACGTTTAAAAGCTGTTATAACTGGAAAAGGATGTTGTACTAAGTACTAAGTCTTGAATGTCACTTGGGGGTTGAATAAAACTGATAATGATGTGAACACAGAAAAGACATTTGTGGTTATTTCATTATAAATGTTATGTTATATTTGTCTGACTTACAAATGCCTCTTTGATTTAATTGTAAACAAGATGACTGAAATGATCAAAATCAATGTCAAACTGGCCAAAACACTCAATTTCAGTGGGGGTTGAATAATTTTGAACACAACTGTACGTGCTATCTGCACTGGGTATGTGCAGATAGGACGTATATAGCCAGTGGGCATTCGGGAAGGGGTTAAGCTGTACTTGGAATTTTAATTTCCTTTTAGTACAGCTGTAAGACCTTCCTCCCCATATGCCCTCCTGCTAGGGCCGGCTCCGGGTTCATGTGGGCCCTTGGGTGATAAATCTCAGTGGGCCCCCTTGTGGCATTTTTTTACATTTACATGTACCCCTGTGGCGCCCACAAGGTATAATGACCCCCAGTGGCCTCCATACAGTATAATGACCACTAGTGGCCCTTAACATGGTATAATGACCCCCCCATACAGTATAATGACCCCACAGTGGCCCTCCATTCAGAATAATGACCCCCAGTCGCCCCCATTCAGAATAATAACCCCTAGTGGACCCCACACTGTATGGAGGGGGCACTGGGGGTAATTATATTGAATGGGGGCTCCTGGGGGTCATTATACAGAATGGATTGTCATCGGGGATCATTATACTAAATGGGGGGCACTAGGGGTCATTATACTGTGTAAGGGGCCCTTACTATCTAGAATTGACTGGGCCCCACAGTTTTTGTATTGCCCCCCACCCCCAGTGGATTCACATCCGTATGATGTATACATGGATAAAAAAAAAAAGATACAAATGTGCAGCACACCACGTTTTTGTATTATGCAGAGTCCAGTAAAAAAAATAATACATACGTTAACATATTCAATGGAACTGTATGGTGAACGGACGCCACTGTATAGCATCAGTCTGAGGCATCTGTTATTGTGTACGTTTTTGGTATACATTAAACAGATAGCAAAAATGTGATTTGAACGCAGCCTTAGTGCTAGAATAAGCACCAGTACACAGTGGAGCAGAGAGGGGAGGCTGCCATGGGAGGCTGCCATGTACTGACAGAGGTGAGGACTGTATTCGCTGCTGTCAGGGAGAAGGAGAGACACTGGCGTCTACTCCTCCTTGCTCTCAATGTTGAATATACCGGGGGCCACAGCGGGCGAGCGGAGCGGCGCCCAGGAAGATTAGTAAGCGCACTTAGATCCCTGGGCGCCGCTCTATGTAGCCTGATACTTAGGTCCTCTTTAACGCATTATTACAAATGTCGGCAGCGGTATCACGGACCCGGCCTCAATAACAGGGCATACGATCTGCGGCAATTAACCCCTCAGATGTGCCACATCTGAGGGGTTAATTGCCGCAGATCGCATGACCTGTTACTAGTGAGGCCGGGTCAGTGATATCGCTGCCAATACTTGTATTATTATGGACGGGCCAGACGAAGCGCAAGTAAGCGCGAAACGGCCGTCGCCTGTATCTTTGCACTCTGGTGAGGAGCAGTCCGCCCCGACCCCGCTTATGCTTGTACCATTCAAATAAAGCTTGAAGAACCTTTTGCATCAGTTGGTGAGTGCCGTCCATCTTTTATTTCTCTCTCCATATGAATTTCTTAACGCACGCTGTATACCTCCGACTGAGCACCACCTCCAGTGATTCCAGTGATTGAGCTGTACCAAGCGCCCCCCCGTGTGCTGTACCATATGGACAGTTACAGTGCCACTTCCCCATTTACTTGGTGATGCTGCTTGTATTATTATGTTTTACATCCATTGGTGGCGCAGTGGCCACAACTCCTCCTCCCTGCTATCTCCCCATTGGTGGCAGCGGCTGCCGTGTCACTGTGGGGAGGGAGGGACTCCCTCCTTCTCCACTGTGCTAGAAGAGAACAGGAGCGCTGAGAGCAGCCTGTTCCATTTTCTTTAACCAATCCTGGGCAGCGCAGCGGTCCAGTCGCAAATGGCGACAAGACTAAAAAGTCTTGTCGTCATATGCAAATTTTAAGGCGCATTGGCGACCGTTTGGGTCGCCATCTGGAGCCCTGCGGTAGGGGGCACAGTCACGTGACCCTGTGACTTTAGAAGGTCCTTATGGTGCATGCAGTTTAGACACCGCCATAATGAGAAGCAGAGGAGTGAGACAGGTGACCAGGGCCCTGGATGGACAGGAGAGGTGGACACAGCAAGTAGTTGGATGGGGCTCTGAGGGGGATTCATACAAGAAGTAGTGGCAGGAGGTCTGTGCAGGGCAACAATAGGAGATAGAAGGGTGGAACATGAGCTCTGGATACATGAGGGAGGAAAGGAGACAGCATTGGCTCCATGAGGATGAGATAGGACAGGATATGAGGGGCAGGGGCAGGTGTTATGGAGGCAAACTGCTTAATGAGGCAGTAAAACAACTAAATAGCATGATGCTGCTGGTTTACTACAGCATCCAGCAGCAGCTTGAAGACATAAATACCCCCCCCCCTTTCCCATCCCCCCCCCCCCCTGTCCCACAGAGAAGAGACAGACACAGTGCAGACTCACTCACAGACTGTCTCCATCCCACACTGCTGCTCCAGCCACTGGGGTCTCTCTCCTCTTCAGGTAGCACGTCCTGTGTATAGGCGGCGTGTCTGAAGCTTGTCAGGCAAAATGTCCTGCATTGCTGAATGGAGTGAAGAAGGGGGCGTGTCTGAAGCTACCCAGCACAGGAGATTGTAAACCACAACACAGGAGCTTGCTGCGGCACTGCTACTGCTCCCGGGCCGCTTCTGCCCTCAGAGCGCGAAGCAGTAGCTTCCCCTATAGCTACACCCCTGTAGCTGCGGTTAGTGAATGAAATGACCGCAGCTCCCTGTGCTCCAGCAATGAGCGCTTCCATCTGTATTGATGGAAGCGCTCATAGCAGCGCTGTGGTCCCTGGCACTTGCCCGGGTATGCAGCCGCTGATCATACAGATCAGGCAGGAAGAGAGTCTCCCTGACTGCTGTTTATAAGATGCAAGATTTAGCAAGATTTTTCTCTTATAAAGTGGAAAATATCATATATGCTTTTACACTTTTGCTTTCCCAACCTTTTTCATTTTAATAGTTTTCATTTTTGAGATTAATTTGTATATTTTTATATTTCTTAGTAATATATCTATCTTTAACTCCTTCCCGACACATGACGTACTATTACGTTATGGAAGGCGCTGCCTTACCGCATTTGGACGCAATAGTACGTCATGGTGATCGGACAGGCATCGGAGGGGTGCGCGCCCTATCGCTACGGGTGCCCAGGAGTATATATATAAAAAAAAAAATTTTTGTCACTTTACATCACAAAAATTGCAACAGCAAGTGATCAAAAAGATAGTACCAATCAAACTGTCATCTCATCCTGCAAAAAATGAGACCCTACCTAAGACAGTCA
Organism: Bufotes viridis; assembly: GCA_033119425.1. Lineage (NCBI taxonomy): Eukaryota > Metazoa > Chordata > Amphibia > Anura > Bufonidae > Bufotes > Bufotes viridis. The sequence goes on from CM065589.1 coordinate 249,612,188, forward strand.
AAAAATAAAAAAGCTATCATTTTCAGACCATGGAGACACTAAAATATGATTTTGTTATATTTTTTTGCTTCAAAACTGCTATTATTGTGTTAAAGTGAAATAAATAAAAAAAAAAGTAGACATGTTGGGTATCTTCGCGTTCGTAACAACAAGCTCTATAAAAATATCACATGACCTAACCCCTCAGATGAACACCGTAAAAAAAAAACTGTCAAAAAAAAAACCATTTTTGTCACCTTACATCACAAAAAATGCAACACCAAGCGATCAAAAAGGCATATACCCCCCAAAATAGTACCAATCAAACGGTCACCTCATCCCGCAAAAAATGAGAGCTTACCTAAGACAATCGGTCAAAAAATAAAAAAGCTATGGTTCTCTGACTATGGAGACATTATTTTGTTTTAAGAAATGCTATTATTGTGTAAAATTTAAATAAATAAGAAAAAGTAGACATATTAGGTATTGCCACGTTCTTAATGATCTGCTCAATAAAAATATCACATGACTTAACCCCTTAGGTGAACGCTGGAAAAATAAATAAAAACTGCGTCAAAACAACCAATTTTTTGGTCACATTGCCCCATAAAGTGTAATAATGAATAATCAAAAAATCATATGTACCCAAAATTGTTCCAATAAAAACGTTAACTCTTCCTGCAAAAAACAAGCCCCTGCACTAGACGATCGGCAGAAAAATAACAAAAATAGGGCGTTCAGAAAATGGAGACACAAAAACATCATTTTTTTTAAAAAAAATGCTTTATTATGTAAAACTGAAACAAACATAGAAAGTAGACATATTTGATATCATTGCGTCTGTAACAACCTGCTCTATAAAAATAGCACATGATCTACCCTGTCAGATGAATGTTGTAAAAAATAAAAACGGTGCCAAAACATCAATTTTTTTGGTTACCTTGCCTCACAAAAAACGTAATGTATTAAAAATCATATGTACCCCAAAATAGTACCAATAAAACTGCCACCTTATCCTGTAGTTTTCAAAATGGGGTCACTTTTTTGGAGTTTCTATTCTAGGGTTGCATCAGGGGGGCTTTAAATTGGACATGGCATCTAAAAACCAGTTCAGCTAAATCTGCCTTCCAAAAACCATATGGCGTTCCTTTCCTTCTGCGCCCTGCCGTGTGGCCATACAGCGGTTTACGACCATATGTGGGGTGTCTCTGTAAACCACAGAATCAGGGTAATCAATATTGAGTTTTGTCTGGCTGTTAACTCTTGCTTTGTTACTGGAAAAAATTGTATTAAAATGTAAAATCTGTAAAAACACCTAAAGGGTTAACAAAGTTTGTAAAATCAGTTTTGAATACCTTGAGGGGTGTACTTTCTAAAATGGGGCCATTTATGGGTGGTTTTTTATTATGTAAGCCCCACAAAGTGACTTCAGACCTGAACTGGTGCTTAAAAAGTGGGTTTTGGAATTTTTTTTAAAAAATTCAAAATTTGCTTCTAAACTTCTAAGCCTTCTAACGTCCCCAAAAAATAAAATTTTCATTTTCAAAATGATCCAAACATGAAGTAGACATATGGGAAATGTAAATAACAATAACTACTATATGAGGTATCACTATCTATTATAAAAGTAGAGAAATTGAAATTTGAAAATTTGGGAATGTTTCAAAATGTTTGGCAAATTTGGGATTTTTTTTACAAATAAAGGTGAAATATATTCACTCAAATTTATGACTATCATCAAATATAATGTGTCACGAGAAAACAATCTAAGAATCGCCTGGATAAGTAAAAGTGTTCCAAAGCTATTACCACATAAAGTGACACATGTCAGATATTCAAAAAAAGGCCTGGGCAGGAAGGTGAAAACTGGCTGGGGTAGAAGGGGTTAAGGCAGGCATGTCCAAACTCTGGCCCTCCAGGTGTTGCAGAACTACAACTCCCATCATGCTCTTCTGTAGGTTGATAGCTGTAGGTTGTCCAGGAATGATGGGAGTTGTAGTTTTGCAACATCTGGAGGGCCGGAGTTTGGACATGCCTGGGTTAAGGTGTTCGCGTCCATGTTATACTATTTAAACTTGTTTTGCAAGATCTCAGTATTTAAAGGCTATGTACACCTTTGGGGGCAATTGTATTTTATTATTGCATTGTACACATTTTGAGAATTTTTTTTTTAATTGGTCTTTATTAATATGGAGTCCTTTTTTCTGTACAGAGCTGGCATGCTCTAGTAGCTCCCCTTGGATTTACTGTCTTTTCCATCAGACCAGGAGCAGAGGGACTCCTTATCTCTGCTCTCTGACATTATAAACACTCATTATAGCTCAGTTCTTATCTTACTGATAAAATGTGTTTATATGACCTCTAGTAGTTTAGAGATAAGGTTTATTAGATTACTGGCACAAAGTGAAAGTACCAGTCACAGTTAGAAAAACAGTTAATCTTTTTTGACAGAACAGCTCAATATTTTTAATAAAGGCCAATTGAAAAAGATAATTATTTTAGCCAAAAATGAGTAATGTGCAATCATTAAAAAAAAATCCTCAGAATGTGTACATAGCCTTTCAGAGGAGGCTGTCAACACAATATTGAACTCCTCAAAGTGCCTTACCAGTTGGTTTAGGTTGTCCCAGATAGTGTTGTTCTTTATAGAGCATTTGAAATTATCTTTATACTTCACTCCTGCTGTATGCTAATCAATGGTTTGAAGTCAAGGTTGCTGCTCCCAAATGCACTTTTTCACCTTTGGTTGCTGAACTCTAGCACAGACAAGGAAAGTATGATGTTGCCTGTGCTAGGGAACAAAGGAGAAGGGGCAGGATTTGGGTAACCTTAACTTCAGTCAAGACTTTGCCAACCTCTTTGACTTCAAACCCTAATTTACATTCAGCAGTAGCAGTAAATAAAGTTAATCTTCGCTGTATTAAGAAAAATGATATAAGAACACCATTGGGGACAACATGAGCCAACTGTTAGGGTAATCCAAGTGGTTTGGAGCAGGGCTGTGAAGTCAGAGACAGTCTAACCTAGTTTTGGCAGAAGTCTGAGTTGGTAGAAATGTTCTACACCCTTATTTAACAAAGACAGTAATAAACAGGGTGTTCTAGTGGTGATAATCAGTTCTCATCGCTCCTGTCCTTATACTATAAACAGTGATAAGCAGGGTGTTCTAGTGGTAATAATCAGTTCTCATCTCTCCTGTTCTTATACTATAAACAGTGATAAGCAGGGTGTTCTAGTGGTAATAGATAATCAGTTCTCACCTCTCCTGTGTTCTCTCCTATCCTTATACTATAAACAGTGATAAGCAGGGTGTTCTAGTGGTGATAGATAATCAGTTCTCACCTCTCCTGTGCTCTCTCCTGTTCTTATACTATAAACAGTGATAAGCAGGGTGTTCTAGTGGTAATAGATAATCAGTTCTCACCTCTCCTGTGTTCTCTCCTATCCTTATACTATAAACAGTGATAAGCAGGGTGTTCTAGTGGTGATAGATAATCAGTTCTCACCTCTCCTGTGTTCTCTCCTATCCTTATACTATAAACAGTGATAATCAGGGTGTTCTAGTGGTGATAATCAGTTCTCACCTCTCCCGTGTTCTCTCCTGTCCTTATACTATAAACCGTGATAAGCAGGGTGCTCTAGTGGTGATAGAAAATCAGTTCTCACCTCTCCTGTCCTTATACTATAAACAGTGATAAGTAGGGTGTTCTAGTGGTGATAGATAATCAGTTATCACCTCTCCTGTGTTCTCTCCTGTCCTTATACTATAAACAGTGATAAGCAGGGTGTTCTAGTGGTAATAGATAATCAGTTCTCACCTCTCCTGTGTTCTCTCCTATAATTATACTATAAACAGTGATAAGCAGGGTGTTCTAGTGGTAATAATCAGTTCTCACCTCTCCCCTGTTCTCTCCGGTCCTTATACTATAAACAGTGATAATCAGGGTGTTCTAGTGGTGATAATCAGTTCTCACCTCTCCCGTGTTCTCTCCTGTCCTTATACTATAAACAGTGATAAGCAGGGTGCTCTAGTGGTGATAGAAAATCAGTTCTCACCTCTCCTGTCCTTATACTATAAACAGTGATAAGTAGGGTGTTCTAGTGGTGATAGATAATCAGTTCTCACCTCTCCTGTGTTCTCTCCTGTCCTTATACTATAAACAGTGATAAGCAGGGTGTTCTAGTGGTAATAGATAATCAGTTCTCACCTCTCCTTTGTTCTCTCCTGTCCTTATACTATAAACAGTGATAAGCAGGGTGTTCTAGTGGTAATAATCAGTTCTCATCTCTCCTGTTCTTATACTATAAACAGTGATAAGCAGGATGTTCTAGTGGTAATAATCAGTTCTCACCTCTCCCCTGTTCTCTCCGGTCCTTATACTATAAACAGTGATAAGCAGGGTGTTCTAGTGGTAATAATCAGTTCTCACCTCTCCCCTGTTCTCTCCGGTCCTTATACTATAAACAGTGATAAGCAGGGTGTTCTAGTGGTGATAATCAGTTCTCACCTCTCCCGTGTTCTCTCCTGTCCTTATACTATAAACAGTGATAAGCAGGGTGCTCTAGTGGTGATAGAAAATCAGTTCTCACCTCTCCTGTCCTTATACTATAAACAGTGATAAGTAGGGTGTTCTAGTGGTGATAGATAATCAGTTCTCACCTCTCCTGTGTTCTCTCCTATCCTTATACTATAAACAGTGATAAGCAGGGTGTTCTAGTGGTGATAATCAGTTCTCACCTCTCCCGTGTTCTCTCCTATCCTTATACTATAAACAGTGATAAGTAGGGTGTTCTAGTGGTGATAATCAGTTCTCACCTCTCCCGTGTTCTTTCCTATCCTTATACTATAAACAGTGATAAGTAGAGTGTTCTAGTGGTGATAGATAATCAGTTCTCACCTCTCCTGTGTTCTCTCCTATCCTTATACTATAAACAGTGATAAGCAGGGTGTTCTAGTGGTAATAATCAGTTCTCACCTCTCCCCTGTTCTCTCCGGTCCTTATACTATAAACAGTGATATGCAGGGTGTTCTAGTGGTAATAATCAGTTCTCACCTCTCATGTGTTCTCTCCTGTCCTTATACTATAAGCAGTGATAAGTAGGGTGTTCTAGTGGTGATAGATAATCAGTTTTTACCTCTCCTGTGTTCTCTCCTGCCCCTTATACTATAAATAGTGATCAGCAGGGTGTTCTAGTGGTGATAGATAATCAGTTCTCACCTCTCCTGTGTTCTCTCCTATCCTTATACTATAAACAGTGATAAGCAGGGTGTTCTAGTGGTGATAATCCGTTCTCATCTCTCCTGTCCTTATACTATAAACAGTGATAATCAGGGTGTTCTAGTGGTGATATTCTGTTCTCACCTCTCCTTTGTTCTCTCCTGTCCTTATACTATAAACAGTGATAATCAGGGTGCTCTAGTGGTAATAGATAATCAGTTCTCACCTCTCCTGTGTTCTCTCCTCTGTCCTTATACTATAAACAGTGATAAGCAGGGTGTTCTAGTGGTGATAGATAATCAGTTCTCATCTCTCCTGTGTTCTCTCCTGTGTTCTCTCCTGTCCTTATACTATAAACAGTGATAAGTAGGGTGTTCTAGTGGTGATAATCAGTTCTCACCTCTCCTGTGTTCTCCCCTGTCCTTATACTATAAACAGTGATAAGCAGGGTGTTCTAGTGGTAATAATCAGTTCTCACCTCTCCCCTGTTCTCTCCGGTCCTTATACTATAAACAGTGATAAGCAGGATGTTCTAGTGGTGATAGATAATCAGTTCTCACCTCTCCTGTGTTCTCTCCTATCCTTATACTATAAACAGTGATAAGCAGGGTGTTCTAGTGGTGATAGATAATCAGTTCTCACCTCTCCCGTGTTCTCTCCTATCCTTATACTATAAACAGTGATAAGCAGGGTGTTCTAGTGGTGATAGATAATCAGTTCTCACCTCTCCTGTGTTCTCTCCTATCCTTATACTATAAGCAGTAATAAGCAAGGTGTTCTAGTGGTAATAATCAGTTCTCACCTCTCCCGTGTTCTCTCCTATCCTTATACTATAAACAGTGATAAGCAGGGTGTTCTAGTGGTAATAGATAATCAGTTCTCACCTCTCCTGTCCTTATACTATAAACAGTGATAAGTAGGGAGTTCTAGTGGTGATAGATAATCAGTTCTCACCTCTCCCGTTTTCTCTCCTATCCTTATACTATAAACAGTGATAAGCAGGGTGTTCTAGTGGTAATAATCAGTTCTCACCTCTCCCGTGTTCTCTCCTATCCTTATACTATAAACAGTGATAAGCAGGGTATTCTACTGGTAATAGATAATCAGTTCTCACCTCTCCCGTGTTCTCTCCTATCCTTATACTATAAACAGTGATAAGCAGGGTGCTCTAGTGGTAATAATCAGTTCTCACCTCTCCTGTGTTCTCTCCTTTCCTTATACTATAAAGAGTGATAAGCAGGGTGTTCTAGTGGTGATAAATAATCAGTTCTCACCTCTCCTGTGTTCCCTCCTGTCCTTATACTATATAATCAGGGTGTTCTAGTGGTGATAGATAATCAGTCCTCACCTCTCCTGTGTTCTCTCCTGTTCTTATACTATAAAGAGTGATAAGCAGCGTGTTCTAGTGGTGATAGATAATCAGTTCTCACCTCTCCTGTGTTCTCCCCTGTCCCTTATACTATAAACAGTGATAAGCAGGGTGTTCTAGTGGTGATAGATAATCAGTTCTCACCTCTCCTGTGTTCTCTCCTGTCCCTTATACTATAAGCAGTAATAAGCAGGGTGTTCTAGTGGTGATAATCAGTTCTCACCTCTCCTGTGTTCTCTCCTGTCCTTATACTATAAGCAGTAATAAGCAGGGTGTTCTAGTGGTAATAGATAATCAGTTCTCACCTCTCCCGTGTTCTCTCCTATCCTTATACTATAAACAGTGATAAGCAGGGTGTTCTAGTGGTGATAGATAATCAGTTCTCACCTCTCCTGTGTTCTCTCCTTTCCTTATACTATAAACAGGGATAAGTAGGGTGTTGTAATGGTGATAATTAGCCAATTTTTTAACTTTTTTTGGTGTTTGGGGTGTTGGAGGCAAAATACAAAGTGGTTTTTATATTTGTGTTTCGATATTTAGCTCTTGTGTTGTTGATGCTAAATGCAACTATACATTGTTGTTGCATAGCTGGCCTGGCTTGAAGCAGTAGTCCCTGCTGACAGCACTGTGTTTCCATGGCAACTGTAATGTAGCGTACTCTGAATTCAGTTATTGAATTGCTGGAAACTTAATCAGACAGTTCAGAAGCAAATCACTAAAATAGGCAGCTGTCCTTGTCTGTCTGGTTCAAGCTCAAACCTGAGGCCCCATTTACACGTCCGCAATTCCGTTCCGCATTTTGCGGAACGGAATTACGGACCCATTAATTTTAATGGGGACAGACAATGTCCCTCCCGGGTACGCAATTGCGGATCCTCACTTCCGGGTGCGCAATCGCGTTCCTGAAAAAAATAGAACATGTCCTATTCTTGTCCGCAGTTGCGGACAAGAAAAGGCATTTTCTATATAGTGCCGACGATGTACTGTCCGCAAACTGCGTAACGAACATCGCCGATGTCCATGTTTTGCGGATCCATGGATCTGCAAAACACTTGCGGACGTGTGAATGGGGCCTAATGCAGAGGTGCATAGTCTACGGGGCAGGAGCCACGGGTGTGGACCCCAACCATCAAAACACAGACATGTGGGTCCCTGAAGTTAAAAAAGGCACTGCTGTCTAAAGAATCATCTTTTTTTATCCAGCGAACGGAGTGCTGTCATTAACCGGCATCTTGGTTCTCTTTTGCTTTTCCTGCTCTGATCATAAATATAACTGCAGGTCTTAAAACAGCATGCCCTCTGGTGGTTGCTCACATAAATCTAGCCTAAGAGGCGTGGCAAGTACTAATGCTCAGCAGGCACTACTGGGGGGAGGACAGTGTGTCCCTGCCACTGTTTCTGGGCGTATTGGGTTGCCGGCACAATTTATGGGGCTCTGTGGAACTGTGTAGGTTTTATTTTATCTGATTAAAGAAGCAATTCCAGCAAAACCATTATGCCTGATACTGGTTCTTTGCCGCACTCTGAATTCTTGTGTCATGCACCATCCCCTCTGACCCTGCAGTGGGCAAAACATAGTATATCACTTATACCCTGGTTCAGTTTTTAACCTTTTAAGAATGGAGCAAATTTTTTATTTATTTTTAGTTTTTTTTTGTTTTTTCCTCGCTGCCTCGTAAGATCTGTAACTTTTTTACTTTTCTGCTTACAAGATGATTCCAAATGATGTACCGTATTTTTCACCCTATAAGACGACCGGCCCATAAGACGCAGGTTTTTGAGGAGAAAAATAAGAAAAAATTTTTTTGAACCAAAAGGTGTACTTTTGGTGTTTTCTCTTTTTACTAATGGTGTTTTGTGCATAACCCTATTATGACGCACTGTTATGGGGGATCTGTGGATGACGCACTCTTATGGGGATCTGGGGATGACACTACTATGGGGGATCTGTGGATGACGCACTGTTATGGGGGATCTATGGATGACACACTGTTATGGGGGTCTGTGGATGACACACTGTTATGGAGCATCTGTGGATGACACAATGTTATGGGGCATCTGTGGATGATGCACTGTTATTGGGGATCTGTGGATGACGCACTGTTATGGAGATCTGTGGATAACGCACTCTTATGGGGGATCTGGGGATGACACTACTATGGGGGATCTGTGGATGACACACTGTTATGAAGCATCTGTGGATGACACACTGTTATGGGGCATCTGTGGATGACGCACTGTTATTGGGGATCTGTGGATGACGCACTGTTATGGAGATCTGTGGATAACGCACTCTTATGGGGGATCTGGGGATGACACTACTATGGGGGATCTGTGGATGACGCACTGTTATGGGGCATCTGTGGATGACACTCTGTTATGGGGCATCTGTGGATGACACACTGTTATGGGGCATCTGTGGATGACACACTGTTATGGGGCATCTGTGGATGACGCACTGTTATTGGGGATCTGTGGATGACGCACTGTTATGGAGATCTGTGGATGACGCACTGTTATGGAGATCTGTGGATGACGCACTGTTATGGAGATCTGTGGATGACGCACTGTTATGGAGATCTGTGGATGACGCACTGTTATGGGGGATCTGTGGATGACGCACTGTTATGGGGGATCTGTGGATTACGCACTGTTATGGAGATCTGTGGGTGACACTATTATGGGGGATCTGTGGATGACGCACTGTTATGGGCGATCTGTGGATGACACTGTTATGGGGGATCTGTGGATGACGCACTGTTATGGGGGATCTGTGGATGACGCACTGTTATGGGGGATCTGTGGATGACGCACTGTTATGGGGCATCTGTGGATGACACACTGTTATGGGGCATCTGTGGATGACACACTGTTATGGGGCATCTGTGGATGACACACTGTTATGGGGCATCTGTGGATGACACACTGTTATGGGGCATCTGTGGATGACACACTGTTATGGGGCATCTGTGGATGACGCACTGTTATGGAGATCTGTGGATGACACACTGTTATGGGGGATCTGTGGATGACGCATTGTTATGGAGATCTGTGGATGACGCATTGTTATGGAGATCTGTGGATGACACTATTATGGGGGATCTGTGGATGACACACTGTTATGGGGCATCTGTGGATGACGCACTGTTATGGAGATCTGTGGATGACGTACCATTATGGAGATCTGTGGATGATGCACTGTTATGGGGGATCTGTGGATGACACTATTATGGGGGATCTGTGGATGACACTGTTATGGGGATCTGTGGATGACGCACTGTTATGGGGGATCTGTGGATGACACTATTATGGGGGATCTGTGGATGACACTATTATGGGGGATCTGTGGATGACACACTTTTATGGGGCATCTGTGGATGACGCACTGTTATTGGGGATCTGTGGATGACGTACCGTTATGGAGATCTGTGGATGACACACTGTTATGGGGCATCTGTGGATGACGCACTGTTATGGAGATCTGTGGATGATGCACTGTTATGGGGGATCTGTGGATTACGCACTGTTATGGAGATCTGTGGGTGACACTTATGGGGGACACTGTTATGGGGATCTGTGGATGACGCACTGTTATGGGGGATCTGTGGATGACACTGTTATGGGGGATCTGTGGATGACACACTGTTATGGGGCATCTGTGGATGACGCACTGTTATGGAGATCTGTGGATGACGTACCATTATGGAGATCTGTGGATGATGCACTGTTATGGGGGATCTGTGGATGACACTATTATGGGGATCTGTGGATGACGCACTGTTATGGGGGATCTGTGGATGACACTATTATGGGGGATCTGTGGATGACACTATTATGGGGGATCTGTGGATGACACTATTATGGGGGATCTGTGGATGACACACTTTTATGGGGCATCTGTGGATGACGCACTGTTATTGGGGATCTGTGGATGACGTACCGTTATGGAGATCTGTGGATGACACACTGTTATGGGGCATCTGTGGATGACGCATTGTTATGGAGACCTGTGGATGACGCACTGTTATGGGGGATCTGTGGATTACGCACTGTTATGGGGGATCTGTGGATGACACTTATGGGGGATCTGTGGATGACACTTATGGGGGATCTGTGGATGACACTTATGGGGGATCTGTGGATGACACTTATTGGGGCATCTGTGGATGACACACTGTTATTGGGGCATCTGTGGATGACACACTGTTATGGGGCATCTGTGGATGACACACTGTTATGGGGCATCTGTGGATGACGCGCTGTTATGGGGATCTGTGGATGACGCACTGTTATGGAGATCTGTGGATGACACACTGTTATGGAGATCTGTGGATGACGCACTGTTATGGAGATCTGTGGATGACGCACTGTTATGGAGATCTGTGGATGACGCACTGTTATGGAGATCTGTGGATGACGCACTGTTATGGGGCATCTGTGGATGACGCACTGTTATGGGGCATCTGTGGATGACGCACTGTTCTGGGGCATCTGTGGATGACGCACTGTTATGGGGCATCTGTGGATGACGCACTGTTATGGGGCATCTGTGGATGACGCACTGTTATGGGGCATCTGTGGATGACGCACTGTTATGGGGCATCTGTGGATGACGCACTGTTCTGGGGCATCTGTGGATGACGCACTGTTCTGGGGCATCTGTGGATGACGCACTGTTCTGGGGCATCTGTGGATGACGCACTGTTCTGGGGGCATCTGTGGATGACGCACTGTTCTGGGGGCATATGTGGATGACGCACTGTTCTGGGGGCATATGTGGATGACGCACTGTTATGGGGGTATCTGGGGATGGCACTGTATGGGGGCATCTGGGGATGGCACTGTTATGGGGCATCTGGGGATGACACTGTTATGGGGGCATCTGGGAATGACACTATTATGGGGGCATCTGGGGATGGCACTGTATGGGGGCATCTGTGGATGGCACTGTATGGGGGCATCTGTGGATGGCACTGTATGGGGGCCTCTGGGGATGGCACTGCTATGGATGGGATCTTTGGATGACACATGGCAGATGCTATATGTCATCCACAGATCCCCCCCATAGCAGTGCCATTCCCAGATTCCCCCATACAGTGCCATCCACAGATGCCCCCATACAGTGGGTGTGATGACCCCCAATACAGTGGCTGGGGGCTGCAGTCTTGTTTGCTAATGACAGCGGGGCTCGTTGTAGTAATGTTATAGGCAGTGATTAAAACTATAATCTTTATTACACTAAATTTATGCTGTATTACCCTACCTACTGTAATGTAATAGGCAGGAGGCTAGTCGGGCGGTGGCAGCGTAACTGACTACATCACGCGCCTGCACCGCCTGCTTCATTCATAAAGTGGGCGAAGCAGGCGCATGACGTTACGCTGCCGCCTCCTGCCCGCCCAGCCTCCTGCCTGCGATCGTACATTATAGTAGGTAGGGTAATACAGCATGGATTTAGTGAAATAAAGATTATAGTTTTAATCACTGCCTATAATATTACTACAGCAGGCCGGTGTAGTAGAATACAGTTACTGCATCGGGCCCCGCTGTCATTAGCAATCAAGACTGCCACCCCCAGTCCCTCCTCCTTGATACACAGGCCGGCTGCGCTGTTCAGCAGCGCAGCGGTGTATCAGAGTTCGCCGCATTTGGGGGGGAAAAGTGCGTCTTATAGGGCGAAAAATACGGTAGTTATTATGTTTGCTATCTTTTTAAATAAGTAAAAAAAGGTTTAAAAAATAATTTCTTTGCATCTTCATATCTTGACTGTCATAACTCTTTCTATCTACAGAGCTGTGTGAGGGCTAGTTTTTACCATAGTTTTTAAAGGTACCATATTGGGGTACATATGACCTTTTGATCACTTTTCTTTTTTAGGGAAGTGTCTGTTCATCTAAACTGAACTTAACCCCACTTGGGGGGGGGGGGGGGTTACAGGACATTAAACTTTTTACTATTCCAGATTCAAGTAGTAACCCACACTTTTTGCTAGAAAATTTATTAAAGTATTGTAATGTTAGGTCCCCTGTTATTTTCTCCCTTTTATATTATAATTGTTTTTTTAGTTATTCTAGCATTTTGTCTCTCTTTTATAAGTATTGTTTTTATTTCTGTTAAATCATAAAACATATGTTTAGCCATTGAAAGCACTAAAATAATCTATAGTCCTTCAAAGATTGTTTAACCCAGGGGTCTCTAACTTGGCTGGATATATGGGCCGAACATACGACGGAAAAATACGATGAATAGAAAATTGCACCACATAATTCTTACATCCAATGACGTCTCCTCTAATGTAGATGTTCTCTTTCCTTATATTCTCTATTTGGACCAGACCATCTCGACAACTTCTTTCAGCTGTGGACACAGACATCTTAGATTCCTCACTTTTCCATCATCTTCCCCTTCATGGTGGCCCAACATTGTCACCCTGTTGCCCACCCTGCTGCCCACAAACCCGATACTGCAAAAATATGTGTCTTATAGATAGCCCCCCCCCCCATAATAATAGAGCTCACAGACTGTCCTCAATAGGAATAGTGCACCCTACATTACCCCCAATAGTGATAATGCTCCCCAAGAGTAGTAGTGCCCTCCATATTGTGCTCATTAATAATGTCCCCACAGTACTCCCAATTGTAGTGTTCAGGAGAACCACTGACCATGTCTCAAGCGTTTGCAGGCAACACATACAAACACAGAGTATGCAAAACGAATGCTTTACTAAACAAAGGGCACAAGACACAAACATAATCATAATCAACCTGCACATAAGGGTAGGGAAAGCTGGAAAATATCTAACCTTTGAAGGCAGGAAGTGAAAAATGAACAAGCAAAAACAGAAAATGGCTGCGTTGGGAAGGGGTTAATGCATAAAACAAAAAGAAAAACTGGTTTAGTTTTTTGGGTTTTTTTCTTCACTTTTTGTAAAGTTTTGAAGAAAAGGGATCAAGCTAAGACAGGAAGAGCCTATTGTGCAGCACTTGCTGATTTCCAGCTATTGATAAGATATTTTTTCTTTCCGTCTGTAAGGACGCAGAGCGTAGGTTTCAACACAGAACCGGTTTGCTTTGATGTGCTTGTTTAATAAAAAGGAGTTGATTGAATCTGATTTTAGAGTGATATTCTCTGCCCTGCCTTCTCTACCCTTATAGAAAAAAAAAGAGGGAATGACTGATCCTATCAAAAAGATTATCACTGTTTATATTTGCTTTTTGTTTGTGCCCTTATTTTTCATGCATTAGTGAGTATTCATATTTGCATGATTAGTATCTATAATAATAAAATCCCTGTGTGAGTGCACTCTGTCCGTGTGTGTGTCACCAGTTTTGCACGGCATGCGTGGCGCGGTGTCCAGTCAGGAGACAGCGCTCCACACAGACACAGCGCTACACGCAAGTTTGAAATAAAGAGAAAACGCAATAGCACACGGCGCGGTGGGAGAGCCAAGAAGGGACGCTTACCGGCTTCAGTGTGTTCCGTAGGTACATGAAGATCTGGGACCTGATCACACACATCAAGCTACTACCTGGAAGGAGAAGAAGTGGGCACCTCCCGCACACAACAGCTGTGCCCTCTGTCTCCGGGAATGGCACAAGGCAGATGTGGGCCGAGTGAAGGAAAGACAGAGGAGGGCACGGTGCAGAGACAGGAGGGCATGGGTGCAGGAAGATATGGGCCCAAAAAGGAGCGGGTGAGAGGACAGAGCAAGGGTGGAAATGGAGGAGAAGATGGAGACACAGGGCAAAGAGGAGAGAGAGAGGAGAAACAGACAATAGATGCACACAGATGAGGAGAGAACAAAGAGACAGAAGTGAAGAGGACAGAGACAGCAGAGGTGAAGAAGACAGCGATACCTGAGGCAGAGGTGAAGAAGACAGAGACGGCAGAGGCGAAGAGGACAGAGACAGTAGAGGCAGAGACGAAGAGGACGGAGACGGCATAGGCGAAGAGGACAGAGATAGTGGCAAGCAGGTCGGACTGCCTCTATTTTAGTTAGATAGTCACAGCGCCATTTCTGTCCGTCAGTCATCAGTCACAGCACTGTAACCCATATAGAGAGGAGCCCCTGTCAGAAGTCTGACCTACCAGTCGCTCCCAGCAGTCTCAGCACCAGCAGTCAGTGCCAGTCATCCAGCCACCAGTCAGTGTCAGCAGTCTCAGCCACCAGTCGCAGTAGCACCAGCCAGCCGTGTCAGCCACCAGTCGCAGTAGCACCAGCCAGCCGTGTCAGCCACCAGTCAGTGTTAGCAGTCACATCCACCAGTCACAGTGCCAGCAGTATCAGCCACAGCCAACAGTCTTGGCCACCAGCAACAGTCACCAGTCAGTGTCAGCAGTCAAAGCAACCAGCCACAGCCAACAGTCAGTGCCAGTGCCATTTAATATAAACTGTTCCTACTAATGTATATGCACTAATGTTCTGGCGCCCGTTTTTTTAACGGGCTTAATGTCTAGTATATATATAAAAGAACAGAGAAATCATACCTTGCCTGCACACTCTCATGTGTTGTCTCATATGTGTAAATCTTTGTGTGTATTTATTTCCTTTTAATGGAAGTATCTGAATCAACAAAAAGGTAGTTGTACATATAGGGGAGTGTTTCATACATCAGTATATTAGAAACTGCGCTGGAGTAAGAAGAGCCAGATTTATTAAAGGGACTGTCCAGTTTCCAGTATTGCTAGGTCATCAATATCAGATTGATGCAGATCTGACTCCCGGCACCCCTGCCGATCAGTTGTTTGAAGAGAATAGGATAGGTAATCAATATCGGAAACTGGACAACCCCTTAATACATTTGGAGCATCTTCTGGCAGTCTGTGCACCATAAAATCAAATCTAAGCCAGCCGGAGTAGACTTGCCCTATAATTTACACCCGCTTCTGACATATAAATTATAATAAATCCTTTGTGCCATGAGAGATCATGCAGCCTTTGACTAGAGTATTCCAAGGCATTGAAATGTATCCCTTTAAACTAATCTGCTAGAGATGGAGTCTGATCTCAGACTCGAATCTCTAGCAGTGTGAAGCAGATTATCTGCAAAAATTGCCCTGTTTTTACTTTCATCTATCTTCCCTTCAGTCCTGAATTAATTAAAAGCAGCCCCACGGCGTGATGCTGCTGCCAACATGTTTCACTGTGTAAATGATGATCTGGGGGGGTGGCAGCGGGAAACATTGGGTTTGTGCCAAGTATAACATTTCAAAAGGTGGCCATTGAACAGTCCTCCATGTGTTTAGGGTGTCTGCCACTTGCTGTTTGGGGAACATGTCTTCTGAGGACTTTTTTTCTGGCCACTTTTCGATAAAGCTTATTGTGATCCTAGGGACACATACATTCATCTCTGCTGTGGATTTTGGACCTCTCAATGTTATCGTTGGTGTCTTTGTTGACTGTCTGCTTAATGGCCTTTTTGTCCAGACTGACTTTTGGTGGGCAGGTTTGTAGTTGTGCCATATTAATTTTGCTAAAAAGGATCTTTTGTAATACAATATTTACAATTTTGTCAGTTCCATGACATGAAAGCTAAATTAAACCCCATTTTAATTCCAGGTTGTAATGCATAAAACAAGAAATACTTTCGCTAGGCCTTCTATATCTTCCCCTTTTTCTCCTATTAACAGGCCCTTTTTTTCTCAACTGTACCGGGCTGTGCAGGTCCCAGTGTTAAGACCCCCAGCAATCATACATTTATCATCTATCTTGTGTATAGATGACAAATGTTTTTCATGGGCCAACCCTTTTAAATGACCTTTTGCATAAATCAATAGTACAAGTGAATACATAAAACTTTGTAATATATGTTATCAGAGAAAAGTGGCTCATTTTCCACTTCTCTTTTATTTTCACCCTCCTGAGCTCGCATTCTCAGAGAAATGGACTTTCAGCTTAATAAAGCATAATATTACATGCTGCCCATAGAAGTGTATAGAAAGGGAATGAGGAGTGAGCTGGTAATCCCTTCCTTCGACTTGTAGAGTATATTGGGAGGGGACAGTTAAAGAGGTAATAAGTGGAAGATGCCATTTTCTCGAATAAGATATATTATAAATTTGTTTTATTCACCTGTACTATTGATTTCTGTACACTAGTGACCGTTTAAGTATCTGTGGCATTTTGACCTCTGTTCCAAGTTGCATTTTGAATTGTCACAGCCATAGTCCGTCACAAGATATTATTCTGGTCACTGTACTGCCATATATTGGAAAGTAGATAACCGAAAATGTAACTGCTCTGTCAACGTGATTTATCATCCTGAATTTATACAGTGTTTTTTTTTGTCTGAATGTGTTAGACTAAAAAGTTCTGTTTTGTTTGTTTCCAGGGGTGACTCCTGTATATTATACCCTGTTTGCTTTGATGAATGAGGCTGACCGAATATGGTATCCTCCTAATCATACATTTATTGTGGATGAGACAAGCAAGCAGCTAGTGAAATTTCGACTAAGGTGAGCTTTTTGGCCGACATTTGTTTGAATTTGGTATAGAATTGTTATAAAGCATTGCAAGAACCTGAGATTTAAAAAAAATTGCATGTTTCTATATAGCAGACTATACTTACTGGGAGTTTATCACCACAAAATAGCAAAACTCAACGCTCTTACTATGGCCTTTTTTAATATGAACTTTTGTGCAATTTTTATATGACTAACCATTATTGAAATTTTTCCGATTTTACACTGGTCTCTAGAGCAGTCACAGTAGCTGCCTCCTGTTCTCTTGTCAGCTTTGCTGCATAGGCTTAGGCAGAGCAGGGGTTTTGTACTGCTGGAGGCCTACATAAGGCAAAATAAAAACACTCTTTCCCCTGTCTCCCTTTGGTCTCTGGGGAGAAGACTGTGCTCCATCACTCCTTGTAGACAGTAATTGTCTGCTATGTTTCTCTGTTAATTGACCAACACCATGCTGTTATACCAGATGGGAACAGATTTTTAAAGATGCCCTTATATAAACGCTCTCTAACTGCACTATGTATTAAAGGGGTTGTCTCATCATAGACAATGGGGGCATATCGCTAGGATATGCCCCCATTGCCTTATAGGTGCAGGTCCCACCGTTGTGACCCGCACTTATATAGAGAACACAGCCCCACAAGGTGGGGGATGGAGGACTCCGGTCTGGCCACAACCATGCCGGCTCCCCATAGAAGTGAATGGGAGCATACTGCGCATGCGCAGTGCGCCCTCCTTCACTTGCGGGGCTCCGTCCTCGATATAGGTGCAGGTCCCAGCAGTGGGACCCACACCTATAAGATAATAGGGACATATCCTAGCGATATGCCCCCATTGTCCATGATGAGACAACCCCTTTAATTATAGTGTTTGTACTGTCTGCTAATCATCAGTCCGGTGTCAACACCTAGGTGTGATTGACATGCACCACCGATGTACGTAACAGCCTGTTCTCATTAGCTGTAATGCTATGATGTTAGTTTAGAGGCCTAAATTGTGACAGGTTTCCTATTCTGGTTGGGACTCGCACCTATCTGACTTTGATGGCATATCCTAGTGATCAAAGTTTGAGATAACACAATCCCTTTAAGTCTTTAAGGATGTGTCACTCATATATGCACCACATCTTCCTGTATGAAGAAACTGCACTGTTCTTCATGGGGGAAATGGTGGGGGGAGCATCATGGGGATTATAACAGAGCATAGAGTAAGAGAAAGAAGGGTACAATCTTAAATTCAGAAGCAGACAGGAGCTTGAATTGGAGGGAGGTAAGTACAGTCTACATAAAACAAGTCCTGAAGTTGATAGACAATCCGGTCGCGGAGCAGTGATAATAATTTGTGATTCCACTGGAGGTCTTTAAACAACTCATTCCTTTCGAAAATTAAACAGCCCACTTAATTATAAATGCATCGATATTCAGAAGTATGGTATACAAAATCCCCAGGTTTATGAATTCGCTTCCTGAGACAGAGATAGTGAGCATATAGTTAGCGGATGAGGCAAGAGTAGACCAGACTCTCCAGGAGCTTAGAGATGAAGAGAAGATTGGAGACTGTGGAGTATTGTGGAGATGTATGTGGAAGTACAGTGTCACCCCTGTGCACCGGGGGAACCAAAGAAAAAAGATACCAGGGCACCTTAGAGGAAGTAGGTGCATTTAGGACCAGAAAAGAGGACTCATTGTACTAAGGTAGGTAATTACTATGGGCCTATAAATATCATACCTAATCCCCCTGCCCTAGAGGTGTTCCCATGTTATATAGTCTGTGGAAAGAAACATGGACTATATATATATTACCAAAGAAATCGTAAAAAGGTCAAGGAATGTAAGGAGCCAAATACTATGACAGGAAATGTGATGCTACATAATACATCCTAATTTCAAGAAAGTCTGTTCACATTCTGTCTTTAACCCGAGTAGATCTAAAATGATTCTTGCTTCTTCTCCCAGTGTGGAGAACGTAAAGTATAATACAGGGAGTTACGATAAGCCATCAGTGTTTGATGGATGGGGCTTCTCTCTGCTTATCCTAAGAACAAAGTGACCCCTCAGTGTTTATCCAGCCACATCAGTTAACCCATACACAAGGTTGTACCTGATGCTGCAGATTGGCCACAATCTCTTGAACCAAGTAGATTGTGATGGTAATTTGCCTGTGTAAATGGCCCTTAAGCACATGAGTGGTTTTAAAGGGTTATTGCATGAAAAACATGTATGATCACTAGTGTGGGCCCCACCAATGGATTTCCACCAGTCACTAGAGTGGGGGTCCCAAACTGCGTACTCCTCCTGATTGTTGGACCACTTTGTAGCACGTGGCATGACCACATTGACAAGTGATCAATGCAAATATATGTGCTGACCGCCCGGTTGATAAGGGGTTAAGATGCAGATGACATGACAAACTTTTATCTCTGAAAGCGCTTAGTATAAGCTGTTACACTGGCGGCCCATGTCCACTGCTGTCTAGCTCTCCAGGGCAGGCACGGGTGCCGCTCCACTCACCATTCATCTGTTGTAATTCCAGCACTCTGGCAGCAGGCCAGGGTGTCCTGTGTGTATTGGGACTTGTATTAGGTTTAACCTGAATCTGCAACACTGTATAGGGATCAGTCTTCTCTGGCTCTGTGAGCTGCTGCATGGCTGTGTCCATTTGCTAATCAGCTGTTCCTATATACCTGGCTGTTTCCTTTAATGATTACCTAAGCAATCCTGCCAGGTCCTCTGGTCTTCTTGACCATTTAAAAGAACCATATCCATTTGTTTGCCTGTGTACCGATGTCTGCCTGTCTCTTGGAGATTGATCCTCTACTGCCTGACTTCACCTGTGTCTGTTCACTGTGCTGACCCTGAACCTTCTTCCCTGACCTCTGGATTGTATTTGCACATATTCTGCCTGCCCTGACCTCGGCATGTTTCCTGACTACAAGTATACCCTGATCTCTTGGTATTCTGCACCAGTGTCTCTGGCTCCTAGGGCCGTCAACTACACTGAGACCATTCCAAGAGATAGAGGCCCTCTGGTTCCCCTATAGCGATGACCAGATCAATGTATTGGGGTTAAAGAGAACTCCCAGGACAACACCCTCATGTTAGTCCAAAGTCACACCGGTCAGTTACCACAGTGGGTCCATACCCATGGTCTGGTACACATACACTGATGAACAATATACACCTCTTCTTTAAAAATGGTTTGGAAACAGAAAACGGCAAGAATAAAAGATGTATATCATTCGAAATATGCCATATGTCAATCTGTATTCAGTCTGTAACACCCTTTTATGTAGACGAGCTGTATACGTAATTTAAATATGTGCAACTATGTACATTGCAATATCTTCTCTGCACTTGTCTATCCTGCGGACAGTCCGTTTTTCATCGTGTTAACTAGTCACCGCATCGTTTATTGGTGATAAATAATAAAAAGAGTTTCAAAACAAAACAAAGATGTATATCATTCTTCTGTTTTTCTGACGTGCGGAACACTGATATTCAGGGTATTTCTGGTGGTTTTGAAACTGAGAAAAAAATCTGCCCTTAGAGGAAGTTGAACTTTGCAGTCGCCTTCCTTTTTACAATTTCATAACTCCTCTAGCTATTGTTACCCCACCCAGAAATGTGGTTTTATATGAGTAAATGAAAATATTTCCTCTTTACTTCTGTTACAATGTTTGTTTGTTTTTATCTCGATTCTAATGTTATATTAGGACTAGGGATAAACGAATCGACTTCGGATGAAACATCCGAAGTTGATTCGCATAAAACTTTGTTTCATTACTGTACGAACGAGCGCTCCGGACAGTATTAGAATGTATTGGCTCCGATGAGCCGAAGTTATTACTTCACGAAGTGTCGCGAGAATTTGCATAATAACTTCAGAAATTGATTTATACTGTAAAAAAAAAACATTTCAAGAACTCAGGTTCGGTTCCAAGGTACCCGAGTTCTGGAAATGTTTTTTTACAGTATAAACGAGGGGACATCCTGTGACGAGGGGACATCCTCTGCGTCTAGAGGAAAGAAGGTTTGTACACAAACATAGAAAAGGATTCTTCACTGTAAGAGCAGTGAG
This sequence comes from Bufotes viridis, assembly GCA_033119425.1. Classification (NCBI taxonomy): domain Eukaryota; kingdom Metazoa; phylum Chordata; class Amphibia; order Anura; family Bufonidae; genus Bufotes; species Bufotes viridis. Next base: position 249,633,290 of record CM065589.1, read on the forward strand.
ACTATGGAACTCTCTGCCTGAGGAGGTGGTGATGGTGAGTACAATAAAGGAATTCAAGAGGGGACTGGATGTATTTCTGGAGTGTAATAATATTACAGGCTATAGCTACTAGAGAGGGGTCGTTGATCCAGGGAGTTATTCTGATTGCCTGATTGAAGTCAGGAAGGAATTTTTTTCCCCTTAAGTGGGGAAAATTGGCTTCTACCTCACAGGGGTTTTTTGCCTTCCTCTGGATCAACTTGTAGGAAACAGGCCGAACTGGATGGACAGATGTCTTTTTTCGGTCTTATATATTATGTTACTATGTAAATCAATTTCTGAAGTCATTATGTGAAGTCTCGCGAGACTTCGCAAAGTAATAACTTCGCTCATCGGAGCCAACACATTCTAATACTTTACAGAGCGCTCGCACAGTACTGTATTGAAACAAAGTTTATGCGATTCGCTCATCCCTAATTAGGACCATCTAAAAATTGAATGATAAATTTTTAGATGGTCCTATGAGCTTACCATTCTAAACCATCTTTTCTCTGTGTTTTGCCTTTCCTCTTTTTATTCCTCTTAGGCCTCATGCACTCGACCGTTGGTGTTTTGCGGTCCCCAAACCGCGGATCCTCAAAACACGGAAGCTGCTCCGTTTTCCGTTCCGCAGTTTGCAGAACGGAACGCGGCCCATTGTAGAAATGCCTAATCTTGTCCGCAAAACGGACAAGAATAGGACATGCTCTATTTTTTTTGCGGGGCCACGGAATGGAGCAACGGATGCAGACAGCACACGGAGTTCTGGGTCCGTTAATGGGTCCGCGCCGGACGTGGACCACAACAACAGTCGTGTGCATGAGGCCTTAGAGTTATATGAATACATTTACATTTGGCTGTTTGTGCTCTGAAAGCTTGCAAATATCCTTTTTCTAGCCAATAAAGGTATTACTGTTATAATGCTTTTGTCCTTTTTAATGCAAAAGTGTTTAACATCAAATCGATGTTTCTGGCTGACACGGTACCACACTATTTTTGCTGTATGTCTGTGCAGTGGGGAGAGAAATACATAGGCGCACTGCCTTACACATTCCCAGTGACCAGTTTACAAGCCCAACATTGAGGATGTGTTCATAACTGGGTATGAATGTAAGAGAGCTGTGTTCAGAATAAAGGAACCTTGTTCAGACTTGTTAGTAGAGAGGTCAGCTGGATCCAGTGAGCGGCACAGAACAAGCGCTTCTCTACCAGGTCTCCTGTGCTAATGTGTACCAATGCAAAGTAAGGAATGTTGGCCTCTCTTCCCTCCTGCACCTTCACGAAACTCTTAATAAGGATCTTTACTCCACAAGAGGTTGCTACATTGCTTATATTGTTGCTTGTTTCGAAGGAAAACTCTGTTTTCCAGATTTGGCAGCAAATGTTTAAGTGCTGAACACAAGTAATGCTTAATTGTCCCAATGTTTTGATCATATGCTTCTTTACCTGCTATGTGTCCAGTGTCCCCAGCGACATGTTCTTCAAGCTGTATGATCCTCTGCAACACCTAATGGCTATGTTTCTGATGTAGTGCACCGCATCAAGTGCAGAATTTTGAAACAATGTATTAAGGATTTTTTGGCCATAAGTAAATATATCAGGAATGTGTTATTTTTTTACTTTTTAAATAAGAAAAATCTAAATTTAAAAGCGGCACTGTGCGTTTAGTAAATTTTTGATATGTCATAGGAACTTATCAGCAGTTTAGATCATTGAGACCCCCAACCATCTCCAGAAGAAGGGGAGAGAAGTTTATACTTGGCATGTTCTCTCAGGAGGCGAGACAGACTCAACCAAAAGTCTAAGGGCCTGTCTCGTGCAGCGAGGAGAGAGAGCGCCTTTCTTCTAGAGATCAGTGGGGGTCTCAGAGATCAGACCACACCAATCTAAACTTTTGTTATGTCCGTACAACATTTCAATAGTTTACTGAAGGTTCAGTGCCACTTTAAAGGCATCGTATCACTTCAGCAAACTGCATTTATCATGTAGACAAAGTTAAAACAAGGCATGTGATTGGACCATGTGACCCAGTGACGTCACGGAGCTGAAGACAGAACAGGAGACCCTCAATCACCCTTTTTACTGTGCATTCTGTGTTGAGAATGCTTTTTTTTTCTTTATTATTATAACCATGTTATAAGGGACAATAATAAAGATCGGGTCCCCATCCAGATCTTCTCCTAGCAATCATGCGGGAAAATCGCACCGTATCCGCACTTGCTTGCGGGTGCTTACGATATTCCCGCAGCCCCATTCACTTCTATGAGGCCTGCGTTGCGTGAAAAACGCAAAAACTAGAGCATGCTGTGATTTTCTTGCAAAGCAGATGTAATGCGTGAAAATCACCGCTCAAGTGCATAGCCCTATAGAAATGAATGGGTCCGGATTCAGCGCGAGTGCAATGCTTTCACGTCACGCATTGCACCCACTCGGAAAACTCGCCCGTGTGAAAGGGGCCTAAAGCAAGTTTGGGAAATTTTCTTTAAAATCTGAAGTCCCCAAAAAATCTAAGTATGTGTAAAAAATGATGCCAACATAAAGTGGACATGTGGTAAATATTATTTTGTGAGGTATGACCATCTGTCCTAAAAGAAGTGAAATTAAAATTTAGAAAATTGCAATACATTGACCAAAATTTACCATTAACATAATAATGTCACGAAAAACCAGTTTCAAAATCGCTTGGATAAATAAAAGTATTACAAAGTTATTACCACTCCTCCAAAGAAACTGGGCAATTTAAGTGCCGTATGACCGCCCTATATACCTATGCCACCCCAACAAGATTAGGCCATACGAAAAAGTGTAATAAAATAAATCTTTATTAGTATGTCATTAAAAATTGATAAGAAACATCAAATACATAGAATAGGACGAAGACTATCTAAACAGTGAAGGGGCGTGTCCCCCCTACTGGTGAGGATCTCTCCCACATAAAACCAAAATTGGTTACAAAAAAAGGCATCATCCAAAATCAGTTATGCTGGTATCATGATCACCCCCAATCCTACAGGTATCCCTAACCCTGGGTTCACACCTGAGCGTTTTACAGCGCGTTCAAACGCGCTGTAAAACGCTCAACAGATTAAAACCAATGCATCCCTATGGGAGTGGTTCACACTTGAGCGTTTTACAGCGCGTTTGAACGCGCTGTAAAACGCCCAACGCATAAACAAGTACTTGAGCTTCTTTTGGGGCGTTTGACGCGCGTTTTGTGATTGACACCACAGTAGTCAATCACAAGAACGCACGTTTTACGCGCGTTTCCTATTTGCAAAAACGCGCTTTAGAACGCTCAGGTCTGAACCCAGGGTAAAGGGTCATGTTCGTCAGAAAGTATTCTAACCGAACAAATAACCGGGTACAAGGTGGAGGGTCAGAAACCAGCATATATGCTGGTTTCTGACCCTCCACCTTGTACCCGGTTATTTGTTCGGTTAGAATACTTTCTGACGAACATGACCCTTTAGGGATACCTGTAGGATTGGGGGTGATCATGATACCAGCATAACTGATTTTGGATGATGCCTTTTTTTGTAACCAATTTTGGTTTTATGTGGGAGAGATCCTCACCAGTAGGGGGGGACACGCCCCTTCACTGTTTAGATAGTCTTCGTCCTATTCTATGTATTTGATGTTTCTTATCAATTTTTAATGACATACTAATAAAGATTTATTTTATTACACTTTTTCGTATGGCCTAATCTTGTTGGGGTGGCAAAGTTATTACCACATAAAGTGAGTTAATTTTAAAAATGCGACTTAGGCCTCATGCACACGAACGTATATTCTTTCCGTGTCCATTCGGTTTTGTTCTGTTTTTTTGCGGAACGGAAATACGAACATATGGAAACGGAATGCACATGGAAATGAATGGTTCCGTATACGGTCCGCACAAAAAAACGGAAGTTACTCAGTGTGCATTCCGTTTCCATATGTCCGTATTTCCGTTTCGCTAAAAATAGAACATGTCCTATTATTGTCCGCATTGCGGACAAGGATAGTACTGTTCTATTAGGGGCCAGCTGTTCCGTTCCGCAAAATACGGAATGCACACGGAGATCATCCGTATTTTTTGCGGATCCTTTTTTTGTGGACCGCAAAATACATACAGTCGTGTGCATGAGGCCTTAGGCATATTTTCCAAACTGACTTCAGCTGAAAGAGGTTAAAGGGGACTTCTCCTGATAACTGATTGGAGCATATTTTTTAAAAAATTCTGCCCTACCTGTTATGGAAAAAATTCTGCCCCACCTTTATTGTGGAAAAAATTCTGGCCCACCTTTATTATGGAAAAAATTCTGTCCTTCCTTTATTGTGGAAAAAATTCTGTCCCACCCTTATTATGGAAAAAATTCTGTCCTACATTTATTATGGAAAAAATTCTGTCCTACCTTTATTATGGAAAAAATTCTGCCCTACATTTATTATGGAAAAAATTCTGTCCTACCTTTATTATGGAAAAAATTCTGTCCTACCTTTATTATGGAAAAAATTCTGTCCCACCCTTATTATGGAAAAATCTCTGTCCTACCTTTATTATGGAAAAAATTCTGTCCTACCTTTATTGTGGAAAAAATTCTGTCCCACCCTTATTATGGAAAAAATTCTGTCTCGCCTTTATTATGGAAAAAATTCTGTCCCACCTTTATTATGGAAGAAATTCTGTCCCACCTATATCATGGAAAAAATTCTGCCCTACATTTATTATGGAAAAAATTCTGTCCCACCTTTATTATGGAAAAAATTCTGTCCTACATTTATTATGGAAAAAATTCTGTCCCACCCTTATTATGGAAAAATCTCTGTCCTACCTTTATTATGGAAAAAATTCTGTCCTACCTTTATTATGGAAAAAATTCTGTCCCACCTTTATTATGGAAAAAATTCTGTCCTACCTTTATTGTGGAAAAAAATCTGCCATACATTTTTTTTCTGCCTGGAAATGTATACATGAGTTGCCATCTGTGTGTTACAATTCCTCATCGTCATTTGGGTGTCCCCCTGCACACGGACTGTGGCTAATGTCCAGATTTAAAAAAAAACAATGAAAAAAACTACCATAATTTTTACATGCGTAAAGTGGTGTTATTTTAACTTCTTTCTCTAGGTCACCCATCAGCACATAAATTGGTTCTACAAGATGGCAGGGTTGCATTTGTGATGAGTCCCTTTTAATACAAATACAGCATTCTACATTAGAAGATTCAAGATTAATCTGTGTGGATGAATTGATTGCGTAGCCTCAGCTTTGACCATGCCCAACATGTTTTTTTAATCTTTCAGGTTTTATTTTCCACATTGGTATAGCAATGGGAGCAGCAGAGCGTTTCGTTATGGAGTTGCAAGGGGATCGGAAAGTCCAATTCTTGATGACTTTGTCATGTCTTACTTGTTTGCTCAGGTAAGAAGCTTCAATTGCCTCAGAGATTGAACATTTCTGTGAGTACATTTTTCCCTTATTATTTTTCGCTTTTCACTGCCTCGTCTTTGTTGCTGCAGAAGCAATTTTGTTATCAGTTTTAAACAAGCATCCTTCTTAATAAACACCGCCAAACTAGTTTTGTGGACTGGAAGGATCATTGGCTAATTATAGATCCTAATTAGGGTGGACAGATGGTGTTTTCTGCTTTTAGGTATCATTGTTGTCTCTCGCTCTTTTTACTTGCATGTCAAGGATGATGAAATTGGCTGTTGGCAATTTTTCAAAATTGCCATCTTGCATCATAGGACATTGTTTTCGAGTGTCTGCTTCCTCAGGTGTATTAAGGTATACTGTACAATGACATGCTCAGAACAGCTAAGATGTGTCCCCTTCCTTTTTTAGGGTCATGTTGACTCCTCAATTGATTTGGAGATCTTTTGTAAGAATGGATTTTTTGTACATATGTTTTTTTTTTTAAATTAGACAACATTCTGAGATTTATTTTACGAATGGGGTTATTTTGACTCAATTGATTTGGAGATCTTTTGTAAGAATGGATTTTTTTTTGTCTGGCCAAATTTTTTTTCTGGCCAAATACTGTAAAAGGGACGGAACTGAAGACATCCTGATGCATACTGAACGGATTGCTTTCCATTTAGAATGCATTAGGACAAAATGATGCGTTTTTTTTTCTGGTATTAAGCCCCTATGATGGAACTCAATACTGGAAAACTTTAACGCGAGTGTGAAAGTACCCTAATATTTTCAGCCAGACCAGCAGCCCCATCTAAGTCAGCCCATAGAGCTCTCTGGTTGAAGACTTGGAAAGGATACTTGGGCTCAAAAGGGAGGCTTTATGATTTACCCTGTGAAGGTACTAGATTGTTCGGTTTAGCTTTGGATGATTTTTTTTTATAAAGTGTCATAAAGTATAGTTGGGCCAAAAGCTGTTATCCTGAGACATCAGAACAATTAAAATACTACCTTCCCATTTCATGTGTAATTTTTTTTTTTTGCAAACTCACTTCCTTATCTAGATACCTCAGTGAGTACAGGGTTTTCCAGGGACAAAAAAAGAAGACAGTGGGATTGATCTGGTCAGGGCGGCAGTTTCGCTGTAAGGGTAGGGTGGAATATGGACGTTGTAGGGTTTCTCTTAGTTATACTTCGCTGTAAGGGTAGGGTGGAATATAGACGTTGTAGGGTTTCTCTTAGTTATATTTGTGGAATCTCTTTAATTTTGGTAATAAAGGTTAGGTTTTAGGGGAAGTTTTTTTGTTTTCTGTGAAGTACTTCTCCCAGATCTAATTTCCTGGCTGATGGAGTAAGGGTACTTTCACACTAGCGTTAGAAGAATCCAGCAGACAGTTCCGTCTCAGGTCTATGATACTTAAAGTATCATACAGAAAGGAGGGGCTCCTAGTTCTGCAAAAGTCTTTTACTTTTCATAAAACCCAAAGGTTTTTAGCCATCAAAGAAGCAGACAGTGAGAGGAGGAGGGTCCCTTAACCAACAAATCTAAACGTTTTATTCAAAACCCAGCAAGTCTGTTTTTTCTGTTTCACATTACTAGACCTGGGATGAAGCATATACTGGAGAAATGTACCCCTCTTCCTTCAAACAAGTGTCTCTTTCTGGGGTTTTATCTGGAATCTCATTGCCAAAAGTGTTTTTCCTCAGATTTAAAGATCTAGATTTTAATCTGCATAGTTATAATTCTCTCCCTGTCTTACCTTTGCACTATCAGAGAGATGATGTCTGTACTGGGGTTAATGATATCCACTATCCCAGCAGTAAAGAGGTCCTAGTTCCACTCCAGGCCTCTCCAGATGAAGCTACTAATAAAATGGGGATGGATCTTCTCTGGAGCAAAACTTCCACTTGTCCTTTTGGTCACGAATGACAGATGAAGAGAGTTTCTTGGCAAGGGTGCCTTGGATAATTCTAGATCCGTTCATCCTTACAACAGATGTCAGCGATTCGGGCTGGGGAGGGAAGGTGATTCACAGGTAGACATATGACAGGGCAAATGGCATTTGACTTACCAACTGTCTTCATCAAATTTGGAGAAACTTCTGGCTGTAAAAGCAGCTTATCCACCAGCAAGCCCGTTATTGACATCTAAAGATCTATTCCATCAACATGACAGTAGTAGGACAAAATCTGCTTCACTGAGGGGTTTGGCCTTGGAAATTTTTCAGTGGCCAGAATTTCACGTATCCAGTCTGTCACCTGGACAATGATAGAGTGGAATTTTTTGAACAGAAGATGTCTGTTACTGTGTAGGGTAGACAGATGGGTTACCGGATAAAGTTCATGATAGGCCTAGGGCTGTTTACCCAACTCGCCCCCCCTCCATTTTTAAGTTTCAGGTTTTTTTTCTGTATGAAGAGGCTGTGGTGCTTTGTGAGCGTCAGTGTCTCGTCCTCGGCCATATGACGTCACATTCATCGTTCACATGGCCGAGGTGCAGCTCTGTCCTATTTGAGTGATTGGGGCTGAGCTGCAATACCAAGCACACTGCTATCAAATGGACAGAGCTGTGCTTAGTAAGGAACAAAAAGGCTGTGGCGCTCACTGGAACATCACGGCCTCCTCTAATAGCTGATTGGCGGGGGTGCCAGGTGTCGGACCCCCACCATCTAATAACTCTCTGAGTATAGATGTTACCTGCAGTCCTATGTAACACCGCACATAACACAGTGAATTATTGTGTTATGTGAGGTGTTACATAGGACTGCAGGGAACATGTACAACATTTTCTGCACACAGAAAGTTATCACTATTATCTGGGCTGTTACATAGGACTGCAGGTGACAAATCAAAATTTTAGTTGCCAAATTTAAAATACATATGATTATGATAAAGACTTGGAAGAGAAGATGAGACGCAGGTCACAGTAGTGAGACAGCTCTACATATAGGAGAATACAGCACCACATACCTCTTACATCAAGGGACATCTCCTGTCATGTAGATCTTCTCTTTCCTCTTCTCCGTTTGACCCATTCCGCCATGACTAATTCCTCCAGCCTCATCTCGTCTCTACAGAGTTTGTTACAGGGACACGTTAGATTTCTCATAATTAGGGTCATTTATCAAACTGGTGTAAATTAGAACTTGCTTAGTTGCCCATAGCAACCAATCAGATTCCACCTTTCATTTTCCAGAGGAGCAGTCAAAAATAAAAGGTTGAATCTGTTGCTATGGACAACTAAGCCAGTTCTACTACAACAGTTTGATAAATGACCCCAAAGATCCCTATAGTGTTTACAACAGTTATAATGTCCTCTAGAGTGCCCCCAGTAATAATAACACCCTACAGTATATTGTGCTCCAGGTAATAGTCCCTGTATAGTGTCCCCAAAAATAATGTCCCCCAATAGCAACATCCCCACACTACCCCCATATAGTATTTTCCCTTTACACTGCCCCCAGATAGTAATTTCCCCTACACTGTCCCTATATAGTAATTTCCCCCACACTGCTCCTATATAGTAATTTCCCCCACACTGACCCCCAATAGTAATTTTTCTCACACTGTCCCCATATAGTAATTGCCCCCATATCGTAATTTCCTCCTCACTGCCCCCATATCGTAATTTCCTCCTCACTGCCCCCATATAGTAATTTCCCCCACACTGCCCCCATATAGTAGTTTTCTCCCACACTGCCACATATAGTAATTTCCCCCACACTGTCCCATATAGTAATTTCCCCTACACTGCCCATATATAGTAATTTCCCTCACACTGCCCCAATATAGTAATTTCCCCCACACCGCCACCACATAGTAATTTTCTCCACACTGTCCCCATATAGTAATTTCCCCCACACTGCCCCCACATAGTAATTTCCCCCACACTGTCCCCATATAGTAATTTCCCCCACACTGCCCCCATATAATAATTTCCCCCACACTGCCCCCATATAGTAATTCCCCCACACTGCCCCATATAGTAATTTCCCCACACTGCCCCCATATAGTAATTTCCCCCACACTGCCCCCATATAGTAATTTCCCCACACCGCCCCATATAGTAATTTCCCCACATTGCCCCCAATAGTAATTTCCCCACACTGTCCCCATATAGTAATTTCCCCCACATTGCCCCCCAATAGTAATTTCCCCCACACTGTCCCCATATAGTAATTTCTCCCACAGTGCCCCCATATAGTAATTTCTCTCACACTGCCCCATACAGTAATTTCCCCCACACTGCCCCCATATAGTAATTTCCCCCACACTGCCCCCATATAGTAATTTCCCCACACTGCCCCCATATAGTAATTTCCCCCACACTGCCCCCATATAGTAATCCAGCAGTGTTTCGTTGCTGGTCGCTAGATCCTCTTGATATTCAATTGTATCGCCGTACTAAGGACAGAGATATGGTTGAAAGCTTTAGCGGGGCACTGGAGCCGATGTTTCCCAGGCCTAGTGCCTGTAACCTATCGGATGCCAGCACATCATCATTGCGCTGCCTGAGCCAGGCTGCAAGCAGCTCAGGGCACAGGCCGGAATGGGCCTGTGTCCTGCACTGCATCACTGACCGCAGTATGAGGGTGAGTATTTGTGTTTGTTATTCTTCTTTGGCAGCATGTTGGTGGTCCACTTTGGGTAGGGAGGGGGGAGTCGTTTTCTTTTTTTATACTGGCACACATTATAAGGGGGCACTAGTCCTATTGATAGCACTATAGGGGGTATTTTTTCTAAGGAAGCACATTATAAGGGGACATTAGTGCTGTTGGGAGCACTATGAGGGGGCATTTTGTATACTGGAACACATAAGGGGTTATTAGCTTATTAGGGGTTCTGTAAGGGGGCTTTTTTCTACTGGCACAAATTATGGGTGCTTTATTACTGCTGGGAACACAATAGGAGACAATGGGAGCTTTATTACTACTGGGGGGATTAGTACTACAGGGGACTATGTGGAACATTATTACGTCTGGGGCACTATAGGGGACGTTATTACTATTGTGGTCACTGTTACTACTAAGGACACTCTGGGAGAGAATTATTACTATTGGTGGGACTTTTGGGAGCATTATCACTGTGGGAAGGGGGCACCCAGGCATAGTATCAGCTTAGCAAAATTATTTTTGGGCGACACTATGTTTACGGCACTAATTGCTGGGCACAGTTATTTTAGTGTCAATAATTGTTGAAGGCTGGACTACCTGTGTAATAATATTTTCAAGCGGGCATAGCTCGCACAGTATTGGGGGTGTTTGGATAGAGTGTTCAGAAGGTAGGGAGGATGATGGAAAAGTAGGAAGTCTGGGTGGCATCAGAGATGAGACATGGCGGAAAGAAGTCATCATGGCGGTCTAGTCCGAATAAAGAAGATGAGGAATGAGAATATCTATGTCCGAGGAGACGTCACTAGATGTAAAACGTTATGTATCGCAATATTTTCCTGTTTGTTTGGTGGTGCGGAATTTAATTCAAATGATAGATCTGAATGTGGTGTCTGTTGTTTTGACAGATAAGTAATTGCTGCATGCTGTGCTAGTCTTTCTTTCAAACCTGCAAGAACTGCCTACAGAGGCTTGGAACACAATGGCCTTATTTTGTTAAGATTTATCCCTGCTTGCTTCCTTGGGGTTACCCGGTTACAACTTCTGGTCACTAGGGGCACTTGGCGTGAAAAGGTTTAGGACGCCTAGACATTCCCTCGGCCAACATGCTTTTGTCATTTCTGATTCGACATTAAAGAGGACCTTTCACCTGAAAATGCATTTGAAACTGAAGACATACCCTTACTTGCCTGTCCCCCGTGGTGCTTAATCAGCTCTTCTTTTTTCAATATGTGCCCCCGTTTGTCCGCAGTGCCCCCCGCAATATCTCCCGCCGTGTATGCTAATGAGCCATTCGGCTCAACTGGGCGGGCCTGCAAAAGTTCTCCCGGGCGTGTCTTTCTTCTTCCTGGCACGGAGCGCATCCAATCAGTGCGCTCCGCTCTTAGCCAGGGAGAAGAATTTCATTCATCCTGCTGCCGGTGCCATCTTGGATTCCCGCGGCGAGCAGCGTCGGAGGCGGAAGCAGGATGGCTCATTAGCATACACGGCGGGAGATATTGCGGGGGGCACCGCGGACAAACGGGGGCACATATTGAAAAAAGAAGAGCTGATTAAGCACCACGGGGGACAGGCAAGTAAGGGTATGTCTTCAGTTTCACATGCATTTTCAGGTGAAAGGTCCTCTTTAAGAACGCTAGCTGGTTTGTGGTCTACAGACAGTAAGTGGGGATTGATAAATTGGACACTGCTGGTGGAAAAATACTTGCTCCTCCTTGAAGGATGTTTATCAAGCAGTACGGTGAAATGTTATTTGTCTAATCATGTTTGGCACATCAGGGCATTGCTGCCATCCCAGATCTTTCATCGGTTGTTATTCTAAACTCATTAGTGGCACATTTCCTTTGTTATACAGCCCAACATTCCTCACCAAATATTCCAATGCTTGATTTGTTATTCCGCAGTCACAACATAACTGGAGTATGGTTGAGCAGATTGCTTACAAAGGCATTTTTACTTGTAAATTTATATATTTGTTAACCTGTAAATGTATATATTTCTTGATTAGTAAGTTTAAAGGCTATGGACACCGTTGGAATGCATTTTTAATTACAGTTTTGCACTTATGTTGGTGTTAAAAGAATTTTTCCATTAGGTCTTTATTCAAAATGTAGTTCTGTTTGTCTCATGCAGCCTGCACCTTTTTTCCCGTATACTGTATGTTGCAGGCTGCTCTGTCCAGGATTTCAGAGTTCAGACGGGCTTTCTTACAGCTTGGTCTCTAGCCCCTCTAAGCTGATGTATAACCAAAGCAAAAAAAAATAAAAATTTAAATTGCAGCACCTCAATATGAACACCTTTGTAGTAGCATGTAATTAAAAATGTAGTGTAGCTACTGACTTTAATAAAAATCAATCTGTATAGCGCCACCTGCTGTATGTTCTTTTCCTTATATCTCAGTCCACATGGCTAAGGTGGTCGCACAAGCTCATTTGCATGCTTCAACTGCCACCAGCTCATACAAGGTTCGGTTATCTAAGAATTCCGTTATGGATTCCGCTACCACGGACCCTAACTTATACGGTCCGTGATAGCAGAATCCATAATAGAATTCTTCGATAACCCGAACCTGACCCTTGTACGCCGAACTTGAAACACAAAGTTCGCTTATCCCTACTCTGGATCCTTGTGAGATGCAGGGCTGGTTCTAGCTTTGTTAGAAAGAGGTTGTCACGTACAAAAAGATGCCCGATTTTCTTTTTTTACAATAATCATGGAACAACACCTTATAAAGGTCACCAGCACTTAGGTTATTCTTTAAGTGCCTAAAGTTTAAAATCTCAGATTGCCTACAGTTTTGATCACAAATGTAAAATGCCCTAATTCTGCTATTTTTTGTTTAAGTGGCGAGATGATTTTCTGAATGGCTGGATCACAGTACCCATAACACATGAAACACAAGAAGAGTGCCTTGGTATGGCTGTCCTTGACATGATGCGTATGGCCAGTGAAAGAGACGAAAGCCCCATTGCAATATACAATGCTCACAGGTATTTACTAAACCAGAAGGCACAATCCATGTTATGTTCCATAGTTTAAAAACCTAGAAACCCTGAATTCTAGTCTGTACCTAAAAATACCTGTTCTGTTTTTCCTTAAGTCAAAATGTAGGTGCAGAATCTCAGTTTAAACGGGGGAAAAACAAAGAATTGTTGCATTCTTTCTTGTGAACTTCTTGTTATTTAGCAGAACACAAGCAGGGATTTCACAGCTTGTTGAGGTTTTGAAATAACCCTTTGGTCAAATTTTTTATTGGGTGGAATGGGATTTTGCACAAGTTGTCTCCGATTCTGTGGGGTAAGCTACAGTACATTAATGCAGTATCTTCTTTTTGTGCAGCTATAAAACATTTCTACCAAAGTGCATTCGTGCCAAAATCCAAGACTATCATATTCTGACCCGGAAGAGAATCAGATACAGATTCCGAAGTTTCATTCAGCAGTTTAGCCAATGCAGAGCTACTGCCAGGGACCTAAAGCTGAAATATCTCATAAACCTGGAAAACTTGCAGTCAGCATTTTACTCCGAACAATTTGAAGTGAAGGAAGCTGGCCGGGATCCTTCAGGAGGAGAGATATATGCAACTATTGTGGTTACTGCAAATGAAGGAATTCGCTATTCAAGAGGCAGATCTAAAGATGCATTTGATGAGCAGGTAAAGGCTAATCCCTTTGGTTTCCGGTAAATGTCCCCAGGATGAAAGAACGGTTAACCCTTTATGACTCAGGTATTCTGGGCCTTAAAGAGGTTGTCCAGGAACACATCACTTCTAACAGTTGCCGGCAGCCTGTCTACCATACCGAAAGGATCATTCTTAACTGCTCCCCGCTGCTCCAGTCCTCCACTCTTGCTCCTGCGTTTTCATCTTCTGGTCCGGGGTTTGTTTTCTTCCTCCCTGCCATGTGCATGGCCACCCGACTGTTCACCCAACCATAAGAGACACGTCACCTTTGAAGCCAGTGGTTGGCTGAAGAGGATAAGGTGACAAAGCCTGTGCCAGAGAGGAAGAAAACAAACATCTGACCAGAAGATAAAGACATGGGAGCAAGCAGGGAGCAGGTATGTATGCTCTTTTCAGTACGGGATGTAGACTGCAGGCAACTGTGATGTATTCCCGGACAACCCCTTTTATGCCAGTAAAATCTGCTGGTGCCTTTTAATTGATTAAGGACAGTTGGATCTTTACAGGGTTTATTATAAACACTGTAATAAAATATATAAAGGGGAAACCTAACAAAGGTACAAAGAAAGGAGAAAAGATAGTAGTGGGTGATCGGAGGTGCCTCACTTGACTTCTTTGCACATTTTTATATGTTAGAGACACACACAGCCCATACATTGTTTATTTCTGGAACATCTCCTAGGTACTATACTATACTACTTTATATCTATTGTTTATTCAACTAAATGCAATTGTTTTCGTATGACAGGACCTGCAAACCTACTGCGATTTCCCAGACATCATTGATGTGAGCATTAAACAAGCCAGCAAAGATGATTCCAGTGAAAGTCGAATAGTGACTATCCACAAACAGGACAACAAATCTCTGGTAATTTTCTCCTTTGAAATAAAACAACTTTACTGGTGCTCTTACTTAAAAATGTTGTGAGTATACTGCAAGGAAGGTCAGTGCTGAAAGTGAATAAGTAAAAGAAGAATTCCTGCACTTACTCTATGACTGCACCGAAGTACCAGTGACTAGAAGCAGGGCTCTACCACGTCTGCTGTCATCCACCGTCACGCCTACCTGTACTTGTAGAGGAGAGTCCGCTATGTTGATGTGTGATGGTGAATACTTGATAGTTGTCCGGATCCCCCAGTCCGGTGGAAGCAGTCAGGCTGTGTAGTTGGAGAACGTGCCCCGGCTGGCAGCACATTTTCTATTCATAAAAAGCTTGCACTTAAGATCAGAGCTCTGGTGATGTCATGCTAGCTTACTGCTACAAAAGCTGTTGTGGACCAGAAATCTGACGTGTTTCGAAAAGATCGCCTTTCTGTCTCAGGGTCCTCCTGTGTGTGCTTCTCCTTAAGAAGGTCCGGGGCACGTTCTATACATTTTATTATTATTTTTCCTTTCCTCCAGCTGGCTGTCAGCTCCTCAACGGAAGGGGAGGGGGGCTGCTTTATCTGCTCATATCTCTGGATTGGTAGTAGCTACAGATATGGGCTGGAATTCCAAGCTTTTAAACAGTACCACAATCATAGCATTATCTTCATTACATTGGAAGATATCACTGTTAGAAATCGGGATGCAGTAAATGCAGCTGAAAGTGAAAGCAGGTTTTACATTGTTTATTCCCAACTTGATTTCTAACAGTGATAAATCTTGCTTATGTTGTGCTAATGCCTGGAATGCCAACTTTCAAACAAGACCAGGCCTGTGTCTCTAGCTGCTGCCAATCAGGAGATTTGAGCAGCTAAAGCAGGCCCGCTCCCCCTCTGCCTGAGCTGGACTCGGACAGAATAGCTAAGTGCTTTTCCCACTCCCCATGCTGAGCTCTGGCAAAAGAGTTAGGGTACTTTCACACTTTCGTTGAAGGATTCCGTCAGACAGTTCCGTCAACGGATCCGTTAAAACGTTTGAAAACGGATTTCATTTGCAAACGGATCCGTTTGCAGATCCGTTTCACAATTGTATTGAAATAATGGATCCGTCTTTCCGTTGTCATCCATAAAAACGGATCCGTTATTTATTATTTTACCATTTTTAAAGGTCTGCGCATGCGCAGAGTGGAAGAATGGATCCGTTAATGCGTCAATTTTCCATGTGAGATCCGCCCTTAATACATTTCAATGGAAATTAATGGCGGAACCGTCGTTCCGTCAAGGGTTTCCGCATTTTTGGACGGAGATAAAAATACAACATGCTGCGCTTTTATCTGCATCCAAAAAACAGGAAAGGACTGAACTGGAGACAAGCTGATGCAAACTGAACGGATTGCTTTCCATTCAGAATGCATTAGGATAAAACTGATCAGTTTGTTTCCGTTATTGAGTCCCGAGGACGGAACTCAATGACGGAAAACTTTGACGCTAGTGTGAAAGTACCCCTAGGTGGTTAAAGAGGTTTGGGGTTCGTGGAAACCATATATTGCAATTATGTTAGCTGTGTATGTACATTCACAGCTAAATTTCAGTGGAATACTTGACCTCTAATAGCGATGAATCATTGGACTATGCACACACTGATACATTCATATTGGTGTCCTTTTGAATACACAGTAAATTTAAATGAAGATGTAAGCTTCTATGGTGCTGTATCTCATGGTGCAAGGATACATGCACAAGGCAGTGTAGTTTAAGTGGATTCCTGTTGTGTTTCTTTTTTTTTTTTTTTTTTATTTCCACACCCAATCTGCACCAAAATGGATTATTCCCAGAATTGCACTGCAAAGAATGAAATGTGCACTGAGAATCCGCACGAGCAGTTGACTTGCTGCAGGTTTCAAAATCCGCACAGCAGGTCAACTTCCGTTCAAAAAATCTTATCTACTTGCTAGTACTGTGTGATGCTTTAATTTTATGCACGAAAATCCACATGTAGTACACACTGTGTTCATATACCTTGGAAGTGCCTTCAGTAGATGAGAAGCGAACATCACTTCTGCTATTAAAATCTTCGCTAGGTAATGACTGTGCTTATCACAAAAATATGCTCAAATCTAAGTATTGCTTTTCTCCTGTCTATCCTCCTGGGGAAAAAAGCAGTATTATTAATAGCTGCGGAAAGTTAATACTTCTGTTATGAGGCCTACTTTGTGATGTTTTCTCTGGAGGTGCATGTATATCTTAACAGTACTGCCAAGGCTGCCTGAATATTTATTATCCACTCCAACTCTTCAGGACATTTATTTTTCTCAGGATGATGGAAAAATAACAGTAAACTAGATTGTGTCTGCACAGTTTTCATACCCCTTGTTGTGTGAGAACTGTGTTCATCACAGTAAGACCTCATGCACGCAACCGTATCCGATTTGCAGACTGCAGTGGGTTCGTGGTCCGCATTTTGTAGACATATTCTGTTTATGGAATGGACGGGGACGGAAAGCACACTCTTGGCCTGAAAGCCAATAATCATCCCTTTTTGCAACCCTGATAAATCGCCCCTTTTACCCATGACAGCAACGAGGGATATGTGTGCAGACAGGATATTGCACACCTGATGTACCCACCAAGCCAGCACACGACACATGACTTCCTTCATGATCTATGTGCTGCCGACATCGAAAGTATGAAGTGGTCATAATAATGTGACTCCACTGTGTATAGACAGTATTAAAAACTGATAAGCACACCATGCATGCACACACATACTCATGGCTCTTACATGCACATTCTTTTGGTCATTCGATTAACTGCGCTGTGGGAAGTGAGTTCCCGTCAAGCACCGTAATAGTGCGGAACACTGATCAGGTGGACGCAGAGGCTACGCTTGCTCGATCAGCGGCAGGGGCCCGGCTGTAACCGCCAGCATCGGTGAAAATACTGATGCTGAAGGTCAATGCTTTGTGTAAAAGTGGTAAAAAAAAAAAATAATATATATATATATATATATATATATATATATATATATAAAATTGGTATCTCTGTAATCATACAATACAGTGCACACCGCAGTAACAAAACCCAAAAGGGTTTTGCAGCCTTTTCTTTATCCTGCTTCCCAAAAAGTGATCAAAAAGTACACTAAAATACAACCAGTGATAATGGCATCTCATCCCGCAAAAAAATAAGCCCTCAGACAGCTTTGTTGAGAGAAAAATAAACGTTTGGTTCTATGGAAAATACCTCATAGGCTATTCAATAGCAACGTGGCACTCGTAAACCAATCCATCAGAATCTGCGCTGTAAAAACAAAAAGGTGGTCTTTTCCTTCTAAACCCTGCAGCACACCCAAAGAGCAGTTTACGTCCACATTTATGGCATTTCAGTATCCAGCAGAGCCTGCGTTACAGTTTAAAGGGTGTGGGGTGTCTCAAATGCCATCCGTGTGGAAAATTTACAATTTTCACTTTCAATAGTCCACTGTGTATTCATTTCAGCAAAATACGAGTGGCATAAAAATTTTCATTCGACCTTTTAATACCTTAATGAGCAGAGTTTCCAAAAAGTGGTCACTTTTGCAGGTTCCCTTTTATTATTTCACCCCAGAGCCTCTACAGTTTTCAGCACAAAATGTTTAAATCGGGCCTCAAAACACACATGGTGCTCCTTTACTCCTGAACCCTGTTGTATATCCTGGCAAAAGATTAGGGCCACAACTAGGGCATTTATAAAACCAGGAAACACAGCATAAGAGGGCTGATTTTTCACACTGGAATATGCTGGACATAACATATTGTTGTTGCTCCATTTTCCCCTGAGGACGCCGCTGGTGCGGTGAAACATGTTGGGGGAGCTGCGTATAGAGTTTTTAATACAAGTGACCGAATGTATGAATGAATGCGGTGGGGTGATTATAGAAATGTCTGAATGAGAAAGTAAATACAGCGATGAGGGACGGCTAGTCACAATTATAAGATTAGGCTAGCAGGATAGAACAGAGCTAAGTATCACATTATATAACCAGTGATGGATCATAAAAGTGCTGGGGGAATCAGATAGTTAAAGGCAACCTGTCATCAACTTTATGCTCCCCATACTAACGGCAGCATAAAGTGAGTTGATTTCAGCGGTCTGTCATTTATAGGTTAAAAGTAAGTGGTTGCCACTTACAGGAAGAAGGAATTGAAATAGAAAATCTGCAAAAAAAAATAAAAAATGAAAGTTTGAAATTTCACCTCCATTTTCCTTTTGTTCTTGTGGAACATCTAAAGGGTTAAACAAGTTTGTAAAGCCAGTTTTGGAGTTATAATGGGGTCATTTATGGGTGGTTTCCATTATGTAAGCCCCTCAAAATTACTTATTAACTGAATTGGTCCTTAAAAAAGTCTGTCTTAGAAATTTTCATGAAAATTTTCTAAATTACTCAAACATTCAAAGCCTTCTAACATTATTAAAATAAATGACCTTGTGAATGTTAACTATTTTATGAGGTATCACTATCTGTCTTAGGCTACATGCACACAACAGTTGTTTTTTTGCTGTCCGCAAATCGTGATACGCAAAAAAAACTGATGGTCCATCAGTTTTATTTGGAGGATTCCTTTGTTTTCACAGATCCCTTGTAATAAATGCCTATCCTCGTCCGCAAATGAGAAAAAAGTAGGACATGCGCTACTTTTTTTGCTGAAGGTAAACACGAACAAAGGATGCGGAACACAAGTGGATGAACTGTCAGCATTTTTTTGCTTACCCATTGAAATGAATGGGTTCCTATCCGCAAAAAAAACTTTAAACGGCAGCCGAGAAAAACAACTGCCGTGTGCATGTAGCCTTAAAAGCAGAGAAATTTAGAAAATTGCTAATTTTTCCAAATTTTCTGTAAATTTAGATTTTTTTTTATAAATAAAGGAACAGAATATGGAACCAAATTTACTGCTAACATGAAGCACAGCCTGTCATGGGAAAACATTCTGAGAATCGGATAGATAAGTAAAAGCATTATATTACCATATGCAGGGCTCCAGATGGCGACCAAAGCGGTCGCCAATGCGCCTTAAAATTTGCAGATGGCGACAAGACTTTTTAGTCCAGTATCGGTATCAGTTAAAGAACATGGAACAGGCCACTCTCAGCACTCCTGTTCTTTTCTAGCACAGTGGAGAAGGAGGGAGTCCCTCCCGCCCCACTGTGATGCGGCAGCCGCTGCCACCAATGGGGAGATAGCAGGGAGGAGGAGGAGGAGCTGTGGCCGCTGCGCCACCAATGGATGTAAAACATTATAATACAAGTATCGGCAGTGATATCACTGACCCGGCCTCACTTGTAACAGGTCATGCGATCTGCGGAAATTAACCCCTCAGATGTGGCACATCTGAGGGGTTAATTGCCGCAGATCGTATGCCCTGTTATTGAGGCCGGGTCCGTGATACCGCTGCCGACATTTGTATTAATGCGTTAAAGAGGACCAGAGTATCAGGCTACATAGAGCGGCGCCCAGGGATCTAAGAGCACTTACTAATCTTCCTGGGCGCCGCTCCGCTCGCCCGCTGTGGCCCCCGGTATATTCAACATTGAGAGCAAGGAGGAGGAAACGCCAGTGTCTCTCCTTCTCCCTGACAGCAGCGCTGTCCAATCAGAGCTCAGAGCCAGGGAGGTGTTTTTTTTCTCCCTGGCTCTGATTGGACAGCGCTGCTGTCAGGGAGAAGGAGAGACACTGGCGTCTCCTCCTCCTTGCTCTCAATGTTGAATATACCAGGGGCCACAGCGGGCGAGCGGAGCAGCGACAGGCTCCCCACCCCCCCCTTATTGTTTTATGGTGGCCACAGGGTCCCCTCCATTGGTGGCAGTGGCAGATTACACTGCCGGGGCTCTGATCGTTTACCATGGCAGCCAGGACGCTCCTGAAGCTCTGGCTGCCATGGTCTGCTCCCTGCTGCTGTGTGCACTATGCACAGGGCAGCCAGGCGAGTGTCGGGTCCTATTCACCCTGATAGAGATCTATTAGGGTGAATAGGACAAGGGATGAAAAGATCCCAGATTCTAACCTCTAAGGAGGCTAATAGTTATTAAATAAACTGTAAAAAAAAAAAACATAAAATACTAAAAGTTAAAATTGCCCCCTTTCCCAATTTTACATATAAAATTTACAAACAAAAAAGAATAAACAAATTACATATCACCACGACCGAAAAAGTGTGAACTATTAAAATATTCCCGCTGCGGTGAACGCCGTAACAGAAAAAAACATCAAAACAGTGCAACTCGCCATTTTTAGTCACCTTGTCCCCCAGTAGATGTGGGATATAAGAGGTATGTGCTGCTGTATTCTCCTATGTGTAGAGCTGGCTCATTACTGTGACCTGCATCTCATCTTCTCCTCCAAGTCCTTTTTTTAAATTATGTGTTATATGTTATATGTACATTTTAAATTTGGCGCCTAAAAAATTTGATTTGGCTCCTAAATTTTTTAGGTTAGGAGCCAATGGCTCCTGGTTATTTTTTTTAGTCTGGAGCCCTGACCATATGAAATGATTCTTATCAGATTTGCAAAAATAGGCCTGGTCAGGATGATAAAAACTGGCTCAGTCTTGAAGGGGTTAAAATGGAGAAATGCACTGTGGGAAAATACACATTGTGTACATACTGGTGTTACTTAATGCCTGTGTTTTGTAACTGATTACCATGTGGTGTAGTGGGTTACTGAACTTTTCACAAATCTTACCGCTGTCAGGTTTCCTGTGTCTCTCACTGTTCTTAAGTCATCAGCAGGCTATCTTGCATTTTGACACACACACAAAAAAAAACACATCTTTTTTCCTTCCTGAAATGGGTTGTGTTTTTTGACACTTTTGTTTTCTTCTGTTGTGAAATATTCATCAG
Organism: Bufotes viridis; assembly: GCA_033119425.1. Classification (NCBI taxonomy): domain Eukaryota; kingdom Metazoa; phylum Chordata; class Amphibia; order Anura; family Bufonidae; genus Bufotes; species Bufotes viridis. The sequence goes on from CM065589.1 coordinate 249,654,741, forward strand.
TTTTTTTTATTTTAAAGTTACAAACATCCCCTTTTAGTGAGCGACAATGGAAGGCATTGCAGCAGTAAAGCCTCATGCACATGTCAGTGTTCGGTCAGTGATGTCCATCAGTGGCTTTAAACACAGAACAGGTGCAGATCTTTCCCTTACCCTGGGTTCACACCTGAGCGTTCGGGAAACGCGCCTTTTACGCGCGTTTTTGTCGCGCGTATTTCAGCGCGTTTTTGCAAATAGGAAACGCGCATTCGTACGCGCGTTCTTGTGATTGACTACTGTGGTGTCAATGACAAAACGCGCGACAAACGCCCCAAAAAAAGCTCAAGTACTTGTTTATGCGTCGGGCGTTTTACAGCGCGTTCAAACGCGCTGTAAAACGCTCAAGTGAGAACCAGGGCCATAGGAAAGGCCATTGGTTTTCATGTGTTGAGCGTTTTACAGCGCGTTTGAACGCGCTGTAAAACGCTCAGGTGTGAACCCAGGGTTATACCTTATGTCTCTGGAGGCTGCAGTCCTGGTTTTGGCTCACAATCACTGATGGAAATCACTGACGTGTGAATTAGGCTTAAAGTCTAGTTAAGGGCTCTTTCACACTTGCGTTTTTGCTTTCCGTCCTAGAGTTCCGTCGTCGGGGCTCTATGCCGGACAAATCCTGATCAGTTTTATCCCCATGCATTCTGAATGGAGAGAAATTCAGGATGCATCAGGATGTCTTCAGTTCAGGACCGGAACGTTGTTTGGCAGGAGAAAATACCGCAGCATGCTGCGCTTTTTGCTCCGGCCAAAAATCCTGAACACTTGCCGCGAGGCCGGATCCGGAATTAATGCCCATTGAAAGGCATTAATCCAGATCCGGCCTTAAGCTAAACGTCGTTTCGGTGCATCGCCGGATCCGACATTTAGCTTTTCTGAATGGTTACCAAGACAGCCAGGACGCTAAAGTGCCTGCCGGATCCTCAGAACGCAAGTGTGAAAGAGGCCTAAGGTGTGACCATTTCAGAAGAGATGTACAAAGCAAAATGCACCAAAATTCTTGCTTAGTTTGCTTAAAAAAATGGTGCTCCACAAATTTACTTGTTGTTTTAGAAAGAGAATAGCATTTAACTTGAGCTAGCAAGCTGGTCTAGTTTCATAGCTATGTAGGATGAGAACCTGTGGTCCATCAAGTTCAAAGTTCATCCTTTCTTGATCTAGTATACCTCATTGTCCGGCCCTAGAGCTAACAATCTCTATGGTCCTACCATGTGCCCGTTGGGGGAAAAAAAACAGATATGTCCACGGTCCTGCCATGCCCCACTACCAGACAGTTCCAGTTCAACCACATTGTCATAGACCCCATAAACAATCGAAGTTACAAGTGTGTAAAATGCTCCACCTGTACATGGAACCCTTCACTAACAATGTTCATGTTGACATTTGCATTGGAGGCTCTGTTCAGGGCCTGTGTCACCGAGTTTTGTCAAAAACAACTGAGAGAAAAGATCCCATTATAGTAAATGAGATCTGTTTGGCTCTGTTCCTGTCCTATGACGGAACAGAACAATGGAAATCAATAATGCCGGTGTGAACGAGCCCAATGCTATTAGCTGGGGACGTGATAGAATTTGTATGATGCCCTCACCTAGAAACAGACAAGGCTACTATGAAAGATATTGCATTAGGACACTAATAATAAATCTTCCCCAATATATATTGGGGCTCATGCACACAAATGTATTTTCTTTCTGTGTCTATTCTGTTTTTTTTTTTTGCAGACCGTATGTGGAACCATTCATTTCAATGGGTCTGCAAAAAAAACGGAAGTTACTCCGTATGCATTCTGTTTCAGTATGTAGATATGTCTGTTCCGCAAAAAATAGAACATGTAGTATTATTGTCCGCATTATGGACAAGGATGCGACTGTTCAATTTGGGGTCAGCTCCGTGTCATCCGTATTATTTGCAGATCCGTTTTTGTGGACCGCAAAATACATACGGCCTTGTGCATGAGCCCTTACACAGAGGGTCTTACACGTGCGGCGTTACCAGTGAATCACTGTATTCTATAGAAAATCTGCTGAAGCCTGTGTATAGTGATCTTGTATATCATTTTTGCTCCTGAGACCAATTGTGCCTTAGTATGTATTTATTTCTTTTTTACTTTCTTTTTATGTTTCCTAGGAGGTGGAATTTACATCACTGCAGGATGCTCTGTCCTTTGTATCACTGATTGATGGATATTACAGATTGACGGCAGATACACACCATTACCTTTGCAAGGAAGTAGTGCCTCCCCGAATACTGCAGAGCATCCAGAGTTATTGCCATGGGCCTGTTTCGTAAGTACATTTTATGGTACAGTCACTTACTTTATTATAAATTTACAGCTCCTTTGCAGATCTGTCCTAAAGGTAAGGATATGTTCACACTTAGCAACTGAGGCGTAGTTAAAACCACACAAGAAATACTGCAGTTAGTTTTTTTTATGTGGTTTTCAATGGGGTTGTGGTTTTAACATGTGAAACGTGTTAAAATGAATTTGCTAGATTCTGCTCCTTAAAGGGGTTTTACGGGAAGACAAAATTTGGTCTCCAATATCTGATCAGTGGGGGTCTGCACCATACCTTGTATAGTGGTTGTGCTTGGTGTTGCAGCCCAGGCCCTTTCACTTTAATGGGGCAAAGCTAAATGGCTTTAAATTCGCATTGGAAAAAAATGCATGCTCCAGTTTCAGTATGGTTGCAGTATTTACAGGTGTAACGTAAATGTGTCCAAACTGTAAAAGCTGCTACCACATTGGAAGCTACTGCAAAGACGCAATGGGATTTTTAGATAGACATGGATTTTTACAGTTCGGATCCACAAAACACTGATACTGGCCGTGCGCATTCCACATTTTGCGGAACGGCTAGCCCGTAATAGAACAGTATTATCCTTAATCCGTAATGTGGACAATAATAGGACATGTTCTATTTTTTGCGGAACTGCCATGTGGACACGGAATGCACACGGAGCCATTTCCGTTTTTGGGGCCCCTCTGAAGTGAATGGTTCTGCATACTGGCTGCAAAAAAAAAAAAAACGGACACAGAAAACAAAATACGTTCATGTGCATGCGCCATAAAGCTGAGGCTACAATTCTACACCCAGATTTTATCACACTGCATAAGTATCAAAGAAAATCGCTGCATTGAGGGAGGAATTTATCATGCCCTGTACGCCAGAATTCTGGCTTCAAAAAGTCGCAAGTGGGGCTTTGCCATATTTTTGGGGATCACTTGCGCAAACATTTTGTGGCTTCTTGAACACAAATTAGGAGTGAAAAATGTGGTCAGAATTTCAGAGTAGATCACTTTTATGTCAAATTTATAAAATGTGACTTTAAAAAGTCTCAACTCCACATTAGGCTTCCCCCAAGTGTGCTTTTACCAAAATGGCCGCAACCACATTGCATTTGCGACAATGTTATTATTAGGGTACGTTCACACGACGACATTGGTCACGCGACAAATAGGGCACAACTTCACTGCAACATTTGTCGCGCGACATTTTGTCGCACCAATGTCACGCGACAATTTTTATAATGCTGCGACTGCGACGCGACATTTGCAGAAAAATCCATCTTGAATGGATTTTTTGCGACTGTCGCAGTCGTAGCATGTTGCAATGCGACACAATAGACTCCCATTATAAAAATTGTGCGACTTATTGTCGCGCGACAAATGTCGTCGTGTGAACGTACCCTTACTGTGCGCTATGTTTATAAATTTGGCACAGATGTGCATAGCAATTCCATTCTATAATCGAACCTCAGACACACCGACAATGATAAATTCCCCCTTGAGTATCCTGAAAATCACTTCGTTGGAGCGGAGTATTGCTGGAGTCATTTAATTGCCATAGATAAAATTGCTGCACACAAGTGAGTGCTAGCAATTTTTTTTGCTGGGATGTTAGAGCGATTTCCGAACTACTGTTTTCCTCCATACAGTAACATGATCTGATATTAATTACCTATCCTGAGGACGGGTCATCATTAGTACAAAAGCAGACAACCCGCTTTAAGCTATGTTCACATCAGCTTTATGAAATCTAGTACTGCCGCATTCCCATTGACAATAATTTTATTATTAGGAACTCTTAACCTGTGAGGGGTTGTCTCCACAGGAGAAGAAGTGCCCACCTGTGCGTTGATTGACAGGGTGGAACTTCCAGCCTGGCCGTGACAATCCGGTCCATGCATCGAGTGCTGAAGATCAAATTCGGCTTTGGGAGCAGTGACTGCATGTGCACTGCTACACTTCAGGGTAGCGGCGCAAGTTCGGTCGCTGCAACTGAAGTCGAATTTGGGCCTTGGTGCCTGCGTCGCTACTCAGAGCAGTGGTGCAGGGCCCATATTGTTAATGCCAGGCTAGCTGTCCGGCCCTGTCACTCAACAGACAGGTGGGCACTTCTTCATTGTGGGGACAGCCCTTCAAGAATGTGCACAACTGCAAACCTGACAAACGAAGGCCATTCACCAAAACTCATAGAACGGGCAAGGAGGGCATTACCCCCTAACAGTTTTTCCCTAGCTCTGCTTGGCTTTGAGGAAAGGGCATAACAATTCGGCCCAAAAACAGCTCGGGCAGTGTGGTGGTGGTGGGTTGATTGAAGCCTACATATTTCAGGCTCTGTAGAAAATCCTTGGCATCCTGCAGTTCTAGAGAAAAATCTTGTGATAACGATTATCACTAGAGAGGAATCTAATATGTTAGCGTCACACTGTTATGTTGTCAGAAAAATAAATATGGCATCATCATAATCGTACTGACCCACAGAATACAGTTATCATATTACAACACACAGAGAATGCACAGAGAACGCCCTAATAATAAATCTCACAAAATAATGTTAAAATTGCAGATTTTTTTAGCTTCCTCCCCTAAAAATAAATAATGTTATGTAATACACTGTATGTACTTCAGAATGCTTTCTAATAGACCACATGTACCTCTAAATGGTAAAAACCCATCCCTGCCTTGACTATGGGAAGCCCTGCTGTAACTGCACGATTATTGTGCAGCGGCGATCTCTGCAAGGACGTTTAGAAACATTCGTGCAGCGATAAGTGCAGACCACCCGAATATATATAGTCAAACAGTTTATATAGAACATAAATGTCCTGGATTGTACTAGTCAAAGCCCATACCTCAGTCCAAATGACAATCTGTGGCATGACTTAAATAGGCTCTGTCACCAGGTTTAACCCTATTAAACCAGACATACTGCCTGGTAGAGCTGATTAAAACGATACCTTTCTTTTGTCTGTATGTTAAACGGCTGCAGAGATATCTGCATTTTTATTCATATGCAAATTAGCACTGTGAGCACTCAGAGGCGGGGCTGAATATTCTGAGCACTGCTATGTAAAACCCCCTGTGCTCTGCACACGCCCCCTTCCCATTGATTGACAGGGCTAGACATCAGGCTGGCGGCAGAGCTGTGTCGTGGCTTATACATATCTACTGTATATACAGTATGTGTATTATACACACTCTGCGTTATAGTTTCACCACACTGACATCTGCTCAGAAAGCTGATATACATATCACTGCTGTATTCACACACAATGTATGATCATACAGACATCAGTAATGTGTGTTAGCTTATAAGTATAGAAAAACTATGTATCTCTATGTGGTATGCTATAGCTTAGAGGTTAAGCTATTGGTTTTAGGAGAGACTTTGAAGATCTGCTTTAAAGACTGCTGTACACCAAATCCAAATCCATCCATCCACTCTTGAAGGAGTTGAAGCGGTTTTGCCTGGAATAATGGGCAGAATCTAAGTGTCTAGATGTGCTAAGGTAATAGAGACATGCCCCAAGAGACTTGCATCTGTACTTGTAGCAAAAGGTGGATCCACAAAGTATTGACTTTCAAGGAATTAATACTTTTGCACATTAAAGTTCTTTAGTTCTTCTGTTAATTATTGCTTAACTATTTTGTACCTTCAAAATGGTAGGAATGTTGTGTCAATCAAATGGTACAATGCACCGAAAAGTCCATTTAACTCCAGGTTGTAATGCAGCAAAACGGGAAAACTCCAAGAGGTGTGAATACTTTTGCAAGGCATAAGGGGAAACCACTGATTCTGAATATGCAGTTTTTATCTCTGTAATCACTGGAATTCAGCTGCAGTAAGCCTTTAAAGGATCCCACATGCTGTGGGGGAATGCAAGTAAGAAAGAAATGGCATCTTTTCCAACCGTTACAGCAGTCTGTGGGGTAAAACGTAGTAACAGATTATCTTTAAAACTAGGGATGTCCCGATACCGGCATTTTCACGAGTACTCGTACTCTTGAAAATGCCGCCGATACCGCTGCCGATACCGGAAGTTCCGGTCCGGCAGCTTAAACCTAACCTGCCCAGTCCCCCTCAGGTCAGGCGCTCAGTCCCTCCATGCTCCTCCAGCCCCGCCTGCCTTCTTCATTCATAAAAGTGGGCGGAGCGAGCAGGCGGGACATGAGGCGCATGGAGGAACTGAGAGCTCAAGCTGCCCGATTCCTCCAAGCACCTCACGTCCCTCCTGCGTGCTCCGCCCACTTTATGAATGTAGAAGGCGCGCTGGGCAGGAGGAGCATGGAGGGACTGAGCGCCTGACCGGAGGGAGACTGCATCAATAGTTAGTAATTCCGGCCACTTGTGTATGGGGGATCTCTGGATGACACTGTGGGGGATCTCTGGATGACACTGTGGGGGATCTCTGGATGACACTGTGGGGGATCTCTGGATGACACTGTGGGGGATCTCTGGATGACACTGTGGGGGATCTCTGGATGACACTGTGGGGGATCTCTGGATGACACTGTGGGGGTCTGTGGATGACACTAATGGGGGATCTGTGGATGACACGTATATAGCATAATATGCTATATATGTGTTATCCACATAGCCCTGACAGTGTCATCCAGAGATCCCCACAGTGTCATCCAGAGATCCCAGTCATCAGAGATCCCCACAGTGTCATCCAGAGATCCCCCATAGTGTCATCCAGAGATCCCCCATTAGTGTCATCCACAGATCCCCCATTAGTGTCATCCACAGATCCCGCCCCATAACAGCGTCATCCACAGATCCCCATAACAGTGTCATCCACAGATCCCCATAACAGCGTCACCCACAGATCCCCCATAACAGCGTCACCCACAGATCCCCCATAACAGCGTCACCCACAGATCCCCCATAACAGCGTCACCCACAGATCCCCCATAACAGCGTCACCCACAGATCCCCCATAACAGCGTCACCCACAGATCCCCCATAACAGCGTCACCCACAGATCCCCCATAACAGCGTCATCCACAGATCCCCCCATAACAGTGTCATCCACAGATCCCCCCATAACAGCGTCATCCACAGATCCCCCATAACAGCGTCATCCACAGATCCCCCATAACAGCGTCATTCACAGATCCCCCATAACAGCGTCACCCACAGATCCTTCATAACAGTGTGTCATCCACAGATCCCCCATAACAGCGTCATCCACAGATCCCCCATAACAGATCCCCCTGGATGCACATTGGTTGGAAAACACTATTATATTCCCATTTATCAATTTATTAACACTTGTACAAAGGAAAAGAAAAGCCGTTGTCCATAGCAACCAAATTCCAGCTTTAATTTTTTTCATTGCTATCGGCAACTGCGCCGCTATTTATACGAGGTATCGGTAATTGGTATCGGCGAGTACTTAAATAAAAGTATCGGTACTCGTACTCGGTCTTAAAAAAATGGTATCGGGACATCCCTATTTAAAACAATAAGCAAATGCTGGCTTTAAATAATTGTAATAGTTTATTTTATCAGTGATTTCTTACTCTTAATTGTGCTGCTTTTTTTTTCTGCTTCCAACACATAGGATGGAATTTGCCATTGATAAGTTGAAAAGAACAGGGAGCAAAAAAGGAGCCTTCATTCTTCGCTGCAGCCCTAAAGAATTTAACAAGTACTTCCTTACATTTGCAGTAGAGGTAATGCGATGCACAGGATGCTAACATGCATGGTTATAGCACTGTAGTCATCACTTGTGTCATCTGTGTGAATACTACTAACCTCACTTAAAGAGGTTTGCCCATCTTGGACAGGATATGCCCCCAATGTCTGCTAGGTGCAGGTTTCACCTCGGGGACCTGCACATATACTTAGAACGAAGTGGCGGTGCACCGCGTCCGTCCCATGGAAAAGAATGAGAAGCACAACGGACAAGAGCAGCCACCGCTCCATTCACTTCTGTGGGGCTGGGCCATTTTCAACAGTCCATATAGAAGTGAATGGAGAGCTGCCGCGCATGCATGGTGCACCCTCCAGGACTTTGTGGGCTCCGTTCTAATTATAGGTGCTGGTCCCAGAGGTGGGACACACACCTATCGAACATTAGGGGCATATTCTAGCGATATGCCCCCAGTGTCCAAGATGGGAATATACCCATTTAATGATCACAGTATAAAGAGGAGCTTTCACCACTCCCGATATGTCTGTTTTAGTAAATTCTTGTACAGCATCTTTTCTCACAACTCTTTATGGTGCTGTTCCTTTGTTATTCCTCCTAGTTATTGAGAAACATCTGAGTGTTTCTGGCATTGCCAGCATGGATTGGACAATAAATTGGCTCACCAAAAGATACTACGGTGGCTGTGGTTGCACATACCCTGTCTATTCTCACATAATAATATATCCATAATACAATTTCTACTGTACATAATAATATGTGAATGATATAACTAAAGTAAAATTAAATCTAAACAAGATAATAAGAAATATCCAATACAAATTAAAAAAGACATTCCTAGTGTAGGAGATTTTGAAATATGACCACCAAGGGGGCCCTCGCAGTATAGGACTCCTGATAAATAAAAAGTATCAGTCTATATCAGTCCTATCCACACAAAAAAAAGGAACGGACACTGAAACAAAATACGTTCATGCGCATGAGTCCTTAGTCTAGATTAGCGGACCCTTTTCTTAATTGAAGAGTCTTGTATGAATCTATTTAGTCAGTTCTGGTTTAATAACTACAGGAACATTTGTGCATTTCTACTGGATCACCATTAAAGTTATCCCTCAGCAGCTTGCGCAGTCCAGTTTCTCCTGTAGGTTCTCCCAGTGCGATCAGGCACAGTATGCTCTTTCAATTGAAAAAATACAAGTTTTCTCATCTTCAGAGTGCTCCCATTTTCAGTTCACTCACACACCAAGGGATCTACTATCTGCTTTTGCTGGTAATGCAATTGGTTTAATGTAAAATGGAATTCTTTTACTATATATGAGTGAAGCATCAGATCATTTCCTTGCTCCGATGCTCCCCCTGTTCATACTGCAGCACAAGCCTGTGGTTGTTTACTGACGGTTATGTCCCAGGCTTTACATCACCATACTAAGCGGAGATTTCCGCCTAGCAGTGAGCCGGGTGACGTCTCCGACACAGATAGGCGGTCTGTAACACTGCCGGGGGCTGTTTTGCAGTCAGGAACTGTGCTACTTTGCATCGGCACAAATGGGCGGACTATAGCGATGCCAGAGGCTGTTTTGGAAGTGGGTACTATAAACCACCTAGGGCAGCACCATAAACCACCCATCTGGGCCGGTGACGTCACCGGGCTCACAGCTAGGCAGTAGTCTCCACTTAGCATGGTGATGTGAACCCCCGGTACGTCATCGGCAGTAAACAAACAGAGTCTTGCACTGCCCGATGCAGCTTGACTAGGTGGAGGATCAGAGCAAGGAGATGCTCCGATGCTTAACTTATATATAGTGAAAAATTAAAGAAAAGATTAGATCAGAGTTCAGCCCTGAACCTGCAGAACCTCTTTCGGGGCAGTGTGTTAAACCTTTTTATGAGTAAAAGTTTGTAATATTAAAGAGCAAGGGCATATGTAGCATATAGAGATAGGATTGGACTCATCCCTTATTTTTATGAGCAGTGAGAGCCTGGTCAGGTATCCCCTCCCAAGGATCTTGGAAAGGTGACAGATATATAAATAGTTTTATTGTATTAGTGTTTGGGGGGGGGGGGGGAAGCATGCATGCTAATTATCTGAAAAGTTATTATCTGTAAAGTGTGTTTACATGTATACATAACCTGGACTAGCCTCAACAACCCAGAAGAAACCAGCCATGACTTATGTTGCTGACTGGAAACTGGAGCAAGACTGAAGCAAGTTTTATACGTAAACAGCTTTAGTTAATAAAAACCTTTAGATCTCCAATGCTATATCTTCCTAATGTGTATGTGTTCTTTCCCTTTCCTCCGCACAGCGAGCTGGCGTGCCCGAGTATAAGCACTGCTTGATAACAAAGACTGGGACTGGAGAATACAACCTCCGAGGGGCCAAGAAAAATTTTGGCACGCTAAAAGATTTGTTAAACTGCTATCAAAAAGAAACTGTCCGATCTGATGGCATCATTTTCCAGTTTACACGATGTTGCCCCCCTAAACCTAAAGGTCAGAATTTATATAAGCTATACATGCAATATTCATCAAAAGTATTAGAACAGAAATTGAAGAAAGATGATTTTAGCTCTTGAATGTTAATTTAGGGTCCATTCACACGTCCGCAAAATGGATCCGGATCCGTTCCCCAACATTGCGGAATGGATCCGGACCCATTCATTTTCAATGGGGCCGGAAAAGATGCGGACAGCACACAGTGTGTTGTCCGCATCCGCACTTCCGTTCCGCAAAAAAATAGAGCATGTCCTATTCTTGTCCGCAGACACGGACAAGAAAAGGCATTTCTATTAAAGTGTCGGCCATGTATGGTCCACAAAATGCAGAACGCTCATGGCTGGGTGCCCGTGTTTTGCGGATCCGCAATTTGCACTTGCAGATGTGTGAATGGACCCTTAGCCTGTAGATAACTTGATTTTCTTACAGCGTTGGTCTGCTTAAAACATAATAAGAAAATGTAATAAATAAAGCTAATAATTCATTATTTATTGGACAATTTAAAGGAGTTGTCCAGGAGTTTAGTATTGATGGCCTATGTGAAGTGGATGGAGCTGGTTACTGCAGCCTGCTCACATTGAACTGAATTGGAGCAGAGCAGCAGACACAAACTCCATCCACTGTGGAGCTGCAACTAAACAGCCGATCGACAGGTTTACAGGGTGGCAGACCCTTGCTGGTCTGATATTGATGGCCTCTCTTGAGGATAGACCATCAGTATCAAAATCCTGGACAAGCCCTTTAGTTGTTGTTTCAGAGTTGAAAACTATACCTGAGGCTTTGGAATTAAGTAGAACACTGGAGTTCTTGATATTTAAAGAGGTCATCCAAGACTTAAAAAGACCTTAGAGTGGCTGACCCGTGGTGGGGTTCATTCTTACCTGGTCCCCGCCGCTAGGTTCCAGCTCATTGCTCCCTGGCTCTCTCTGTAGCAGCACAATCCTCTGGCATCAACATCCTGTTGACGGACGCCACATGACCGCTGCAGCCAATCATTGGACGCAGCGGTGACCTGTCTCCTGTGCGGCACCTGACCCATTGCGGAGCTGCACAGACAGCCAGGGAGCAATGGAGCCAGAACTCCAGCAGGGACCATGTAAGTATGAACCCCACCATGGGTCAGCCACTCTCTGAGGTCTATTTAAATCTTGGATAACGACTTTAATGTGATAAAAGAATTTAATATTGAACATGATTCCATTATGCAAAGAATTTTAGTGTCTAGATAAACTACTTGAGTCTCTGGATCCTTGGCAGCGGATTGCTTTGTGCAGTTCATGCAACGTATGTATTTTTGCAAAACATATTTACCCAGAATACTTCCTGTTTATATTATTTTTATTTTTTTAACAGAGAAATCAAACTTGATTATCTTCCGGAGCAACAAAATGTCAGACTTGCCTGCATCGCCCTCCTTACATCGACACAATAATGTCAGTCAAATGGTCTTTCACAAGATCAGGAGCGAAGACTTGACTTACGTATGTTATTCTGTAATCCTATTTATTGTTATATGGGTTTTATATATAAAGCTTAGGGTGGGTTCACATCACGTTTTATGCCTCCATTTTATGTATACGTTGCAAAAAAAAAAAAAAGGATACAAAAACGCAACACACCATATTCTTGTATCCTGCCCAGTCTGGTAAAAAAAAATGTATATGTGTATGGCATCAGTCTGAGGCATCCTTTTAACGTATACATTTTTCTTATATGTTAAAAAGATGGGAAAAATGTCATGTGAACCCACCCTTAACCACCTCAGGACCGCCTAACGCACGGATGTGTCTGGCCGGCGGTCCTGTTGCTCTGGCTGGACGCATCCGTGCGTCATCTCGCGAGACGCGAGATTTGCTGTGAACGCACGCGCGGCTCGGCAGTTATACTGCAGCCTGCATCAAACAGGTATATCAGACGCTGTTTTGTTAACAGGGTCTGATATACCTGCTACCTGGTCCTCTGGTGGTCCCATTTGCTGGGATCGACCACCAGAGGACCAGGTAGCTATGTAAAGTAGCACCAAGCACCACACTACACTAACACCCCCCCCGGTCACTTATTAACCCCTTGTTAACCTCTTGATCACCCCATCTGGATTCCCTGATCACACCCTTGTAATACTCCATTCAGACGTCCATATGTGTTTTGCGGACACCGGCAATGTGCTTTCCGCATTTTTCAGATCCGCACATTGCCAGAACTATATAGAAAATGCCTTTTCTTGTCCGCAAAGGCATACACTGATTTTGGCAGTGTAATGATTGTGGAGACCCTCAAATGCCAGGGCAGTACAGACACCTCACATGTGACCCCATTTCTGAAAGAAAGACACCCCAAGGTATTCTGTGAGGGGTATGGTGAGTTCATGTAAAATTTTATTTTTTGTCACAAGTTAGTGGAATATGAGACTTTGTAAAAAAAAAATATATATATATCAATTTCCGCTAACTTGTGCCCAAAAATTTTTTTTTCTGTGAACTCGCCATGCCCTTCATGGAATACCTTGGGGTGTCTTCTTTCCAAAATAGGGTCACATGTGGGGTATTTATACTGCCCTGGCATTTTAGGGGTCCTAAATCGTGAGAATCCAAATGCGTAAAAATGCCCTGTGAAATCCTAAAGGTACTCGTTGGAATTTGGGCCCCTTTGCGCACCCAGGCTGCAAAAAAGTGTCACACATGTGGTATCGCCGTGCTCAGGAGAAGTAGGGCAATGTGTTTTGGGGTGTATTTTTACATATACCCATGCTGGGTGTGAGAAATATCTCTGTAAATTACAACTTTTTAAAAATTTTTATACAAAGTTGTCAGTTTACAGAGAGATTTCTCTCACCCAACATCGGTATATGTAAAAATACACCCCAAAACACATTGCCCTACTTCTCCTGAGTACGGCAATACCACATGAGTGACACTTTTTTGCAGCCTGGGTGCGCAAAGGGGCCCAAATTCCAAAGAGTACCTTTAGGTTTTACAGGGATGCTCACAATTTAGCCCCGCCCAAAATGCCAGAACAGTAAACACACCCCACAAATGACCCCATTTCGGAAAGTAGACACCCCAAGGTATTCACTGAGGGGCATAGTGAGTCCGTGGGAGATTTAATTTTTTTTTGGCAGAAGTTAGCAGAAATGGAAACTTTATTATTATTTGTTTTTCCTCAGAAAGTGTCATTTTCCGCTAACTTATGAAAAAAAATGAAATGATACATGAACTCACCATGCCCCTCTGCGAATACTTTGGGGTGTCTTCTTTCTAAAATAGTGTCATTTGGGGGGTATTTATACTATCCTGGCATTCTAGCACCTGAAGAAACATGACAGGTGCTCAGAAAGTCAGAGCTGCTTCAAAATGCCGAAATTCATTTTTTTGCACCATAGTTTGTAAACGCTATAACTTTTACCCAAACCAATAAATATACACTTATTGGATTTTTTTTTATCAAAGACATGTAGAACAATAAATTTAGAGAAAAATTTATATAGAAATGTAGTTTTTTTTTATATTTTACAACAGAAAGTGAAAAATGTCATTTTTTTGCAAACATTTCGGTCATTTTTGATTAATAGTAAAAATGTCAGCAGCAATGAAATACCACCAAATGAAAGCTCTATTAGTGAGAAGAAAAGGAGGTAACATTCATTTGGGTGGTAAGTTGTATGACGGAGCAGTAAACTGTGAAAGTAGCGTAGTGCAGAATTGTAAAAAGTGGCCTGGTCATTAAGGGTGTTTAAGCTAGGGGGCTGAGGTGGTTAAAGGGGTTTTACCATCACATACAATGGGGGCATATCGCTAAGATATGCCCCCATTGTCTAATAGGTGCGGGTCCCACCTCTGGGACCCGCACCTACAACGAGAACGGAACGGGGAAAGGAATGGAGGGCACACTGCCCATTCATTTCAATGGGGACGCTGAAAATAGACGAGCGCTGGCTCTGCTATTTCCGTCTGCCCCATAGAAATGAATGGGAGCAGGGGCCGCCCTCTATTTATTTTCCCGCTCCGTTCTCAGTGTAGGTGCGGGTCCTAGAAGTGGGACCCACACTTATCAAACAATGGGGGCATATACTAGCGATATTCCCCACATTGGTTGTGATGGAGATACCCCTTTAATAGGTTTCTTCCAAAAACAGCACCACGCCTGTCCGTAGCATTGCAAAAATAACTGCAATACAATACACCATACTTGGACAGTTGTGGTGCAGTTTCTGCAGTGTCAGAGTGATCAACCATATTAAACCAGTCATATTGTGTTTTGGCAAAATCACGCATGTGCTGTGGCTAATATGTGCATGCCAGCGAAGCCTCTGGAGAACGAAGCAAGCACTATAAAGGGAGAAAGGAATACCTACCTTTCAATTCTCCCTGCAGCTGTGCTTCTCTGCTGTTAGTGCAGCTGCCGACGCACTTCTGGGTGAGCTGACAATCACCCGTGGCTTCACAGACAGTGGAAGAGCGCTTGCTCCCTTCTACTGAGGTTCCACTGCCACCAAAGAGTGCAAGCATGCCCATATTAGCCAAGACACTAATGACTGTTTACACCATAAT
This sequence comes from Bufotes viridis, assembly GCA_033119425.1. Classification (NCBI taxonomy): domain Eukaryota; kingdom Metazoa; phylum Chordata; class Amphibia; order Anura; family Bufonidae; genus Bufotes; species Bufotes viridis. The sequence continues at coordinate 249,669,755 of CM065589.1, forward strand.
AACACTAGGCTACCTATGACTTAAAGTCAGCCACCAGAAAACAGGGCTAAACAAGATGTCTAGCCCTCTCAATCAAAGAGAGGGGGGGGAGGGGTGAATGGAACACAGGAGCATAGCAGTAGTGGTGCTCCAAGAGCTACAACTGGCCCCCTCGGTGCTGAAATTGGTCATTTGTATAAATATAGGAAGTAAGATGTGTTGGCAGCAGTTCAGCCTATAGACTAAAGACATATATCAATTTAATCAGCATGATCAACCCTACCATTCAGTACGTCTGGGTTTAATAGGGTAGATCATTCTGACAGATGCTCTTTAAATAAATTCCCACTTTAAAATGTGACTATATATTAACGAGTTGACCGCTTTCGACCTTTGGCATCTCTTGATCTTATTAGAAAAGCAAGAAGTATTTAGAAAGCTTTGTTCTCTGCCACATAGTCAGCCCTACTTCTGGATATTGAGAAATACAGATTTAATTGATTACTATACTTGCAGGATCTGTATGTATATTAACGAACCCCTTAATGTAAAGATTATTGTTAGTGATCTAAACCATTCTGTTAGGGTCCATTCACACGTCCGTGTGTGTTTTTCGGATCGGCAAAACACGGACATCGGCGATATGCGTTCTGCAATTTGTGGACCGCACATTGCTGGCACTTTATAGAAAATGCCTTTTCTTGTTCGCAATTGCGGACGAGAAAAGGACATGTTCTATTTTTTTCGGGAACGCGATTGCGGACCCGGAAGTGCGTACCTGGCCGGGACATCGTCTGTCGCCATTGAAATCAATGGGTCCGCAATTCCGTTTCGCAAAATGCGGAACAAAATTGCGGACGTGTGAATGGATCCTAATCCTTTGTCTGTAGTGTACTTTTCTCAGACATTGGTGGTAAATGTAGCAATCATATAGTTTTCTTTTGCGTGCAAGGAAGGCATAGGAGGCAATGCAAATGCATGGCTCACAGTGAGGAATAATAGTATATGCCCCCCATAGATTTACAGATGGGGCTTCGTTTGTAGCAGTTAGTGCCCAATGGAATTGAGAGTTTGCTTTTAATATTTATTAGCCTTTAACCATTATATTTATTCCCTTCATAGGTTGAAAATCTTGGACAAGGTACTTTTACTAAGATATTTAGAGGAAAACGGGAGGAAATAGGAGACTACAATCAAATCCATGAAACAGAAGTTCTTCTCAAAGTCTTGGAAAAATCACATCGCAAGTATTCTGAGGTTTGTTTTAGAACTGTAGAACTTTCTACAAATGGTGTAATGTTTTCTTTAATATTATTTTCCTTATTATTTACATTTTACCTTTTCTATGTGATTTTCAGTCCTTCTTTGAAGCAGCAAGTATGATGAGCCAGCTGTCGTACAGACATTTGATTTTGAATTATGGGGTCTGTGTGTGTGGAGATGAGAGTAAGTAGAATTTTTGTTCTTTTGGTTTACTGTCGTAGTGTAGCAGTGGTACTTGAAAGTTAGTAAACCCCTCAAAATGTTCTATTTTTTTTGCATAAATTTGACCTAAAGTAGTAGTGGTCCTAAAAGTAGATGGAAATAATCAAATCAAACAAATGAGTCAAAAATATCAGACCTGGTCTTTTATTTAATGAGGAAAAGTGGGAGTGGGCGACCTGTGGGCAGCTGGATGCCGGATCTCCACCGAAACTAGTCTTAGAAGAAGATTTGTTGATGCTCATCTGGCTGGAAAAGTTTACAAAACGATCTCTAAGAGTTTGGACACCAATCCACAGTCACACAGATGTGCAAAAAAAAGAGAAAATTCTAGACCATTATTACCCTTCTCAGGAGTGACACTTCTCAAAGGAACCCAAGGTAACCTCTTAGGGCTAAAGGCCTCACTCACATTATCACTAATCCACTGTCAAGAGGACACAAGGCAGGAACGCAAGGAGAAAGCCACTGGTATTGAAAAAGAACATTGCTGCCCACCTGTAGTTTGCTAAAGATCACCTGGACAAGCCTTAAGGCTATGGGAACAATGGGAGTTATTTACTATACTGAAATATGCCTAAATTGGGCGTATTTCAGGCGCAGATGGCGGCACAATGGTTAGTTGCCCCGCTGTCTGCGACTTTGACCTGCTCACGCTAGGTCTAAAATTGTGCGCGTGGCGGGGAAGGGGACAGGCCAGCAAGCCCATCTCATTCATCATTTTCTACACCTGTTTTAGGTATCGGAAATGTTATAAATGTAAGACAGCTCGGAAACGGTCTTACATTTAGAACTGGCCCAGGCCTCGCCATAACTTCGCCGGAACCACCACCAGCTATGGGTCTTTAATAAGACTGGTGTCTAAAATGCCGGTCTTAATAAATGTGCCCCAATGTTTTGTGGGTGGATGAGACCAAAATAGAACTTTTTGGTTGAAATGAGAAGCATTATGTTTGGAGAAAGGAAAACTGACAAAAGTCAGACAACCAACACCTGAGGGTGGAAATGGGGAAGAGCAATAAGGGAAATGGAGGGGGAGGAGCGCCAAGTCCCAAATCAATAAAATGATAAGATTTACGACATGAAGTTAGATAAATAACACGATGTATAAAAAATTCCAACATGACCTGGATAACCAATGTCACGCACAAAGTGGAAATCCACAGATGAAATGGTGTAGATGAGGTAGGTTAACTTACTTCACGAGGGGGCTGTCAACGGGATAAGCACATGACACCCGTTGCAGACTCCCCTGGCCAGGATCGCTGGTAGAGTGTTAGTGAATGACGGCGGCAGCACTCCGGTCACTTCTGGTCAACACCTTTTTATTGATAATATAGGGCCATATATTATCAATAAAAAGGTGTTGACCAGGAGGGCTTGACATCCTTGATGGAACAATAAATTCTAAATTATACCAGAAAACTGTAAAGGAAAATGTCAATTCATCTGTCCGTGAACTGAATCTCAAAAGAACCATGGGTCATGCAGCAAGACAACGACCCTAACCACACAAGTCATTCTTCCAAAGAGTGGTTAAAAGGGTTGTCTGGGTTCAGATCTGAACCCGGACATATCCCCTTTTTTACTCAGGCATCCCATCTGAGATGAGCATCGGAGCATTTCATGCACCGATGCTCTCCCTTGCCCTGCGCTGAATCACGCAGGCAAGGGATTTTTTGTTTACATTTTTACACTGCTAGGTGGAGGCTTTTGCCTAGCAGTGTTTTACAGGCTAGGGCAGCGCTAAAGCCCACCCATTAGAGCCTGTGACGTCACCGGGAACACTGCTAGGCAGAAGCCTCCGCCTGGCAGAAACCCAGTACATCACCGGATCTGCAGAAAAAACTTCATAGGAATAAATGAAGGGTGTTCCACACATGCGTGGTGCGCCCTCCATCAGTTTGCAGGCTTCGTTCTGAGTACAGGTGTGCGTCCCAGACATTGGTGGCATATCCTAGCGATTATGGTCCCAATGCCCATTTAAAGCTGTTTCGTGCAGAGGAATGGGCTAACATTCCTCCAAGACGACGTGTGGGATTAATCAACAATTGCTGGAGTTTCAGTTATTGCTGGACAAGGGGGTTACACCAGATACTGAAAGCAAACATTTACATACTTTTGACACTTACAGGTATGTGAGAATGGATTATTTAGACCAAGTCTAATATTTAAATTTACTAATTTGTTTGATTTGGTTATCTTTGTCTACTTTTAGGACTTGTGTGAAAATCTTATGTAGTTTTAGGTCAAATTTATGCAGAACTATAGAAAAATCTGAATGGTTCGCAGCATAAAGGCCGGCTGCTGTATGTATTATGAAATGTGAGATGCAAAAGTGTTTCTCTTGACAGCTGTATTATCACAATAGTTGATTTTTTGCAATTAGGTATGTATTAAGAGGATTTGAGATAGCGATATTATATATATATATATATATATATATATATACTCAAATGCATCCTACTTTATACATTTGACCCCTATGTACAGTATACAATATTTCACAGAATTCTTGGACTAGGAATCTCCTTAAACATAAAGTTTAATCCTCCAAGCTGTCAGAAAGAATCATTCATTTACTATTGGTCACAGCCCTTGCTATGGCTCTGTTCACACTTGCATCATGCCTCCCTTTTTAGAGCGGAGTCATCACATCTACCGTATGCTGTTTTCTGAAGGATGTGGGTTAATATTTGCAGGCTCCACTGACTTCAGTGGGGTTTGTTATGGTTCTGTTTATGGTTTTGACATAAAACATAGCGTTGCAGTTATAAAATCCAGAAAAACAAATGGCCCAGAACCCCCGAACACAACTGTGAACAGAGACACAATTACAGGAAACTGACGTAAGCAGCAGTTGTCAGTAGGTTGCTGCCATGCTTGCCCTGGGATATGTTCCTATTTATTATATTGCTATGCTCTGTAATTGTATGCATTTGCTAATGATCACCTACTTTAGTATGTGTACTTCAACTGTAAAGGCCTGGACACTGTATAAAGGGGTGGAACTTAGTTATTTGCAAATAATGGGAGATGACTGTGTATTAGAACATACTTAGTCACCTATGGCATCTTTTCTGTTAGGTATTCTTGTCCAGGAATATGCAAAATTTGGCTCGCTGGACATTTACTTGAAGAAAAACAAAAATTCAGTTAACATCATGTGGAAATTGGAAGTTTCCAAACAGCTGGCTTGGGCCTTGCATTTTCTTGTGAGTATATACAGGTTTCTTAGTAAGTATGCACTGCTTTGTCTAGTAAAGGGAACCGCTCACCAGAACATGGCCCAATATTTAAGGCACTTTTACAGATTTTTTTAAATTTTTTTTTAATGCATGGCTCTTCCTGTTATTCGAAAATAAAGCTTAAAGCAATACAGATAACTTTGCAGATTCCTTCCTTCTCAAGCAGGGATTGCTGTACGCTTAGGTTTCTTTCGCCCCGCACATCACTGAACTTACAGGTTGTCCATTTCAGTACTTTTCATCAAAAATTATAGAATTATCCACTAACTATTGAATAGGTAAAGCCCGTTTCTTTCTGTCACAAATATCAGAAAAACTTCTGGGTCTTTATAGATAAGGTGTATTTGTAAGTGAGGGAGCTCCAATGGGTCTGGCAGTCTACTGCAAATCTTCTCCATTGTCTCCCTAGGCCCTCATTTATCAAAAAGTGCCTAATGTTAAAATCTGCTTTGCTGCCAATAGTATCCAATTGCAGTTCGGCTGTCATTTCTGAAACTGTTGTGGGGAACAAGCTGCACTGTGATTGGTATTTCCTCTATAGGAATTTATCAGAGTGCACATATGGACACCATATACTGTATAACCGTCATATATACACACATTTTAGGCGAGTTGTAAAAATTCTATTTTAGTAGACTACATGTTTACAGTGCAAAAGGCTGAGGTACGTTCACTTTATCAGTAGATGAGCAGATGTTCTCAAAACCAGACTGAGTGTTCGTTTCTAGATGGTAAGCCCTACCCTGCTTATGTGGTTTTACAGGGCGACCAGGTTTGGTGCCCTTACTTGACCTGGAATGCTTCACGGGAATAGGGTTGTTAGTGTGTCCTCATATAACCTCATGGTGTGCTTCCAAACATCCTTTTAGGAATATACCGTGGAGTACTAATTTCTTAATAACTGTAGGTGTAGACTGGTATTTCCCAAGTGATGTTCTCATGGAGTTATGGGGGCATCTGAAGGAAGCTTTGTATATTGTTGTAAACCACTAAGGTACATTACCATTCACCACCTACTGTGACTGGACTCCATCTTCTGGGCACCTCTGTACTGACTTTGTAAGGTCCTAAAGCTGTATTTATACGTCACTGTATATCAGATCCGTGACAAATGGCTTAGTAGATCCATCAGACCAATTAGATCATTGCATTTTCAGCATATTGCAGAAACTATTGTGATTCGTAGAATTTAATAATCTTAGATACAGACTTCTTTTCATGTATAAATGGTCAGTTTTGTTTTTTCTCCTTGGGCAACTATCCTTTATGATCGAAAAGTGTACCGATTTTAATGATAATTGATCGATGTATACAGGTCTTTACTTGGGGGGGGGGGCAGTAAAATTCATTGCTATTTTGGGTACAGCAAATAAAGTTACTTTTTTTTTTCTAATATACTTTCTTAATCAATACCTCAGTCGCGTGGCACAGACAAATGAGGTGTAAAACAACAAAGGTTTTCACTGAATGAGGACTTGATACAGGGATAAACTGGGAAATTGGATAACTTTCCATTATACAAAAAAAGATTTATTTGATGAAACTGAAAGGCTATGGGCACCGTTGCATCACTTATGTGAATAAAATTATTTTTGTAATTGATTTTCATTAAAAATGTTCTACCTTTTGTCTTCTAGAGCGTACATGTGGTCACATGCAATGCTGGCTGCTCAGTCCTATTCAGAGTGAAATCCGTTATATCAGCAGTCTGATAGATCCCTCTGTAGCCCTTATATCTCCTGATCGATGTTTTCAGCTGACAACTTTATGATTTAAGCTTTAGGCTGCATTCATACGGCTGTATCCGTTTTGTGATCTGCAAAATGCGGATACAGATGATGTGCATCCCACGCTTTCCGCAGGCCCCATTGTCAGAATTCCTATTTTTGTCCGCAAAACGGGCAGAAAATGATCTATAATTTGTAGCATGGCCGCACGGATGCGGGCATCTGAGGGATGACATCCATGTGCTGTCCACATTTTTGCAGCCCCATAGAAACGAATGGGTCCACGTGTGGTCTGCATCAAATGCGGATCGGACGAGGACTGAAAATAGGCCTTATTAAAGAAAGCTGAGGAGAACAGAGATAAGGGCTACAGAGCATAAGACAAACGGTGAATACATTTTAAATAAAACCGATTGCAAACATTTTTATTTTATTTTAATTTCAATTAGCTTCTGTTTTGGCTAAATATATACACATTGATTTTCTGTGTAGTATATTAACATTGGGTAATTTGTGTGAATAAGCCATTTTCTGTCTGCAATGGTGGTTAACTGACAAGATACATACATGTTGTGCAGCTAAATCTGTTTTCACATCTGCATCGGTTCAGGGCCTCCATCGCAGATTCCTTTAAAAACAGCAGACAAAAAAGTCTTGGAGGACTAGCTAAAATGTTAGACTCAAACAGAAACCAAACAGACCACACTATAGTCAGTGTGGTGGCATCTGCCCCAGTTATGGGCCAGATCCAGCACCACATTATAGGAGCAGAACAATGGAGATCAGCAGCACCAAGCCCTTATCTTACAATTATTTTTACAAGCTTGTGGTAATATTTTTGTCATTTTGTTTTTTCTTCTGCTTCCTTTTCATACATTAGGAAGATCGGAATCTTGTACATGGCAATGTGTGTCTGAAAAACATTCTTCTGATCAGAGAAGAAGACCGGAAGACAGGAAATCCCGCTTTCATCAAGCTCAGCGATCCAGGAATCAGCATTGATGTTTTGTCAAGAGATAGTACGTATATTCAACTTGCAGTTGTTTTGCTGGTGCAGGCAAAGACTATGGGGGTCATTTATTGACCAGAAATACGCCTATATTAGGCGTATTTCTGGCTCAGATTGTGGCGCAAAGGTCCCTTGCGTTGCAATATTCACATTATCACCGCTCATGCCAGATCTGGTTTCTGCATAGAAAATGGTCTAAATGTAAGACAGCAAGGAAGCTGTCTTACATTTGGAAGCGGCGGTGGATCTGCCGAAGTTATGTAGAGGCTGGCGCTGAAGCTGAAGGGCTTATTAGGACCGCTTCTAAAAGGAACCCCTATATGTTGTATATTTTTTGGCTGGGATCTGGCTGTTACATGCTTTACTTTCCAGCGCAGGCCATGGAAAAGTGAGGGTCTACCCTTCTCTCATTCTTTTACTTGGACCTGGTAAATTAGTCTTTACTTAGGAATATGGGTGAATTTTATCATTCCCTCCACATCAGTTCTCAGTGCGCAAAAAAAGGGTGAACCTCAGTGCGCAAAAAAGGGTGAACCTCAGTGCGCAAAAAAAGGGTGAACCTCAGTGCGCAAAAAAAGGGTGAACCTCGTGTTTGACATTTTAAACACCATTGTTCCTAAATCTAGACACAAGTAGCTTTTCTACACTGCCCTCAACACTTTCCCAAGAAGGGGGACTGGTGAGGTCATGAAGAGAACGCGGTCAGTGGGCCCCGAATTAATCTTTTACGCCAGTTTTCGGGCATGAAATATATAAATTATAAGTTTTACTGAATCTTTTTTTGACAGAACTGTCTTTAAATCTGCTCAGCTCCTCCTGCTCTATAACATGCCTGCAGACTGCACAGCATTTCATGGTGACAGGTTCTCTTTAAGAAGGCCCTGTCACCAGAAACAGCATTTGTTTTTTTTATTTTGAAAATCATTTGTCTCCCAAAAATTGTTTGTGACTACAATAATACAAATGAAAAAAAATAAAAATAAAACCTTTGTATACTTTGTCCTGTATGCTAATGACCTAGCTCCCCAGGAGTCTGATTAGAACTTCCTGGTTTGGTCATTTCTGGCATGCTTAGCGGCTTTCCATTGCAGTATATGGGATCGGAATGCGAGATCTCGCTAGTTGTCAGGAGATTGTTTGGCTCTGAACATAAGGAGAGTCATCTACAGCCACACGGCAGCAGTTATCGAGCAATAAGCATTTAAACAGCGGTTCAGTCAGAGCTGTAAGATCTCACGGTCTGACTCCATATTCTGCTATATACGTTGGGAAAAAGATACAAAAGTGTAGCACTCCACACTTTTCTATTCTGCATGTACTTTGACGTATACTTTTTTTTTTATAATGGAACTCTATGGTGAACGGATGCCACTGTATCGCATCTATTAACGTATATGTTTTTTTGTATACATTAAAAACATGATGTGAGGTTAAATATTCAGTACTTTACTGTTTAATTGATAAATTGTAGTTTTCATTCGGTGAACTGTATTCAAATATTGGAATGGAAATTAGGCATTGACGGCAGCACTCTGGAAGAAACTATATCTCACTGTTCCTATCTCTGTTTTCCCTTTAAGTCCTTTTGGAAAGGATTCCATGGGTTGCTCCTGAGTGCCTCGATAATCCAAAAAATCTCAACCCGATGGTAGACAAGTGGAGTTATGGCACCACCTTATGGGAAATATGTAGTGGTGGTGATAAACCGCTCAATGCACTGGATTCTCAAAGAGTAAGTCAGAGCTTTACATGAATGGAAACATTTTCCTGGGAATGCAAATAAGAAAATGTAATAATTGGTAAAAATGACCTTGTGGCAACTAGAATTTTGTGTAGATTCTTATTATGGAAAGGAATGGAGCTTGCTTTTGAAATACTACATTTTGTATTATATAAGATTGTATACATATGACTAGATGGACTAAGTGATGAACACTTGCTGCCGGGTTTGCGCCTCTAGCAGCTGGGGCAGTTGTCATTAATGTGAATTTGAAAAAATAAATAAAAAAAATCATACTAAACCCATACGTAGACATTCGGCACATACGTAGACACACTCATACGTAGACACATGGCACATTGTTAAAATGCTTCACATACAGTAACTTCATGCAATTTAGTTTGAAAGTGTAATAAAAATGCAGTTGCCTAAAAATTCCTGTTTGTGGCTAAAAAACTGACTCTAAAAAAACAGCTACTCCTAAAAGTGAAAGACATGCAGAGTTTATACATGCCACTTATGCCTGGGGCTGCATACAGGTACATTTACAAAATCCCAAGAACTGAAGACTCCAAAAATATGATTTTAAGCTGAAAATGAGAAATAATCATTCATAAAATACATGGATTAAACACCTTGAAAAATGAGTGTACCCCAAACCCTATGTACAGTATTTCCTGAGATCAGACTACCTGATGAATAGAATAGCCCAACCTAATAGTTTACAGTTATGACTACATTCATACAGTTATGTGATACACTATGATTTAATAAAAGATTCTGGCTATAAAGCTGACCCATTACTACATATTTACTTAAAGTAGGCAACATGGGAAGTAAAATTAAATAGGGGGGGGGGGGTCCAACCTCTAGGACCACCACCAATCACAATAAATGGGGGGGTCCCAGAATCTGTGGGAGCACTATACTCGGCTATCATGAAAAGCCCCATAGAGAATGAATGGAGTGGCAGTGCATATGGTGGACCGCTACACCCTTAATTCGGGGAATTTGTGTAGCTTGGTGCTTGAAAATGTGATCATCTGCAGATCTTAGCGACACCTGCTACTTCCTGAAGGATGGCTTGTACTTCTTGGTGTTGCTATAAAAAAAAAAAAAAATATATATATATATATATATATATATATATATATAAAATTTATAAGATATATATTGTGGGGAGTCGCTCTGGTAGACAGCGGTGCGGGTGCAGTTTAGAGGCAAAACAAGGAGTCCAGATGGTGCATCAAACAGTGTTTTATTCACACTTGCACGCCATAAATGAAAAGCAGTCTCTTGGTGACAGTTCACACACAACGGAAATACTGTGGCAAAACAAAAACAGGTCAACACAGGGTCCAGTCACCTTGGGTGGTTTAGGTGCGGGTTCACACCTAGCAGTCGGCTCAGCCGCAGGCGATTCCCCCTTCAGGTCGCAGGGAAACACCACCTTGCTGAGCTCCTTCCTCCAGGACAGAGAATTCCTCAGCCCTGTTTGCAGGCTCCAGGATAATCACACCCTCAGACACAGCTGCTGGCTGCGTTTTATACCCAGCCCAAAACATGGACTGGACTGTGGGGAGCAGCCACCCACCCTACTCTTTAGCTGCTCCCAGTAAGAGCCGGCCCGGATCGGCTTTGCAGCCATGCTATTTAACAGAGCAGCACTAGCTGCTGCAGACAAAAACCCGGCTCTCACCTCACCGAGGCCAGCAACCTCGGTGACACGTACCTGCTATCAAATACAACACCTTGCACCCTCTTACACACCCCCTTTGTTCAACCCTGAGGGGTGAACACACGTGAGGCAGTGGACGCGGACAGGGCATCTGCGTTGCCCTGCAAGCGGCCTGCCCTGTGTTCCACGGAGAATTTGAAATTCTGAAGAGATAGGAACCACCTAGTGACCCGAGCATTCCTCTCCTTGGCCTGACTCATCCATTTGAGGGGGGAATGGTCGGTCACCAGACGGAACCTCCTCCCTAACAAGTAGTAGCGGAGAGATTCGAGTGCCCACTTGATAGCCAGGCACTCCTCTCCACTATACTATATCTGGACTCGGGCGGGATTGAGCTTACGGCTCAGGAAGACAACGGGATGTTCTTCCCCGTTGACCTCCTGAGACAGTACCGCACCGAGGCCTACCTCCGAGGCGTCGGTCTGTACGACAAACTCCTTGTTGAAGTCGGGTGTCACCAAAACCGGGGACCCACACAGGGCCGACTTCAACGCGGCGAAAGCCTCCTCCGCCTTCTCACTCCAGCTAACCCTCCCAGACTTTCGCCCCTTCAACAGGTCTGTCAACGGCGCTGCTATTGTGGCAAAGTGGGGCACAAACCTCATGTAGTAACCTACAATCCCCAGGAACGACTTTACCTGCCTGGTGGTGACCGGTCGGGGCCAGTTACGAATGGCCTCTACCTTGGTTACCTGAGGTTTGATGACTCCCGCCCAATTACATATCCCAGATATTTTGTCTCCTCTAACCCTATGGAGCACTTCTTTGGGTTAGCGGTCAGTCCGGCTTTCCTCAGGGCATCCACTACCGCCTGCACCTTGGGTAAATGGCTTTCCCAGTCGGTGCTGTGGATGACTACATCATCTAAGTAGGCCGAGGCGCACCGACGATGTGGTCGCAGCACTATGTCCATTAACCTTGGAAAGTGGCGGGGTGCCATGCAGGCCAAAGGGTAACACCTTGTAGTGATACAGGCCCTGCGGGTAACAAATGCGGTTTTTCCTTAGCCGACTCGCTAAGGGTACCTGCCAGTACCCTTTGGTGAGGTCTAGCACAGAAAAATAACGGGCTTGCCCTAAACTCTCAACAAGCTCGTCTACCCGGGCATGGGATACG